>BQNB010001058.1:3471-128596 GCA_026074375.1 Tanacetum coccineum
GACATACAACTCGAATCAAACAATTTTCTAAGTAAAGATTTTAAAAACGCTAACTAACCGGTAAAACTATTCACCCTCCCCCCCTTATAGTTTTCTACATAAGGATCACATACTGGTTATAGACCAGACCTAATATACTACATGGTTCTCTATAACCTGGCTCTGATACCAATCTGTCACACCCTCAAAACGGGTCTCGACAGAATAGGTAGCCGGGGGTGTGAACATCAAAAATTTCCCAAACTCAAGGTACAAAGAACGACCACTAAAGGGGGCGTTTTGAAAATCATACTCGTTACATTGATAAAATAATAAGTTTTACACATTATCCCAAAAGAAATTAAAGGTTTGCGGAAGCGTAACATAAGTTTGATAAATAGTCAACGAGCATGAAATAAGAGAAGTCTTGAAATAGAGCAGACATATAGCACGTAGACTTCATAAAACACCTTGAGGGAATATCTAAATTAAGCACCTGAAAACATTGCTTAAAACGTCAACAACAGTTGGTGAATTCATAGGTTTAATTTAAACGTAAGCGTGGACCACAAGTTTCAAAACGTATGTGACTATTATAACGGATACAATATCACATAAAAGTATTTATATTGCACTAAGCTCATGACAACGAGGCTCAATAAGTATATAGCATGTAATTATGCCAAGTAAAGCTTGCCCTACCAGGTGTCCAACCAAAGACCACCTAATCTTCTGACATGATATACGTCCGTTTTAACCAGCCATTCGGTAAAGTAGGAATTACCAAACCCGGACGGAGGTTATTAGCCCCAATAGATCTATTTATAACACACGCGCTCACTTAACCAGTACGGTCGGTCAAGAAATTAACAGTTCATGAAAGTTTGGGCAATAGTGGTTTGTACGCTACTTAGGCAACACGTAAACAGGAAAGAATAACGCAAAGTACTTGTGTCCAATTTTAAAAGCAAACAATGTTTTCACCCCAAAGTAATAAAGTGATTGTAAAACAATAAAAATGTGAGGCTATGAACTCACCTTAAGTAACGACGAGCAAAGATATAATCAACGAATAAAGCACGGAAATAAAAAAGTCCTAATCGCGACCTAAGAAAATGACGCGACTTAGGAAAAGAATATATATACGAACGACATAAAAATCATTCATAGAACTCATGGTGTAAGGAATCGAGAAAAGACTCGGTCACACCTAAAATATGTAGCTCGTAGGTCTTAACTAGTTTTTGGAACCTTAGTAAGGTAGAAATGCCCAAGGCCCATAGAAAGCCCATCTAGCCTACTATGTGGTCGGCCTAGATCATGGTATAAGTACCCTCTCCATAGCTTGGAGAGGGTGTTGGTTGTTCACTTTCTCATTTTCTACAAGCTAATATGCTCTCTCCCTTTCTCTCTCTAAAAGTGTTCATCCTTTCACTTTCTCCCTCTAGTTCTTTGTCATTAGATTGTGAGATTAGATAATACATGTATTCTACAATTGGTATCAAGAGCCATGGGGTGATTATATTGGTTTAGTGTGCGTTTTACTTGGTCTTTCTTGTTCGTGTATTGGTTCGAATCCAACAAAGGATCTTCATCTTTTGTGGGTTTAAAAACCATAAAGCTCTCAACTTTCTTCTTTGTTTATCTTAGTATAGGTTAGTTGTACAAGAAAATCTTTAGAAAAACACAAAAAAAATCATTTTTTGAATATTTTTGTTCGAAAAGGGTTTTCGTACAAAGAATCTTGATTTAAAAATTTTCATGTCAACATTATTAAAGTTTGTATTTTTAAGGTTCTACTAGTCTTAGAATAGCACGAAGTACAAGAAAAATCGAGTAAAAACGTCAAAAAGTGAGTGTTTTAAAGTTTTTGAGTTTCATAGTACTTTGGGCGAATGATACTTGTTCTATCGGGCGAATTAAACAGGCAAGTTATACAGTTTAGTCTAGGCGAATTATACTTCATTTTCTTCTAGGCGAATTAATCAAGAGAATTAAACAGGCGATTTATACAGTTTAGTCTAGGCGAATTATACATCTTTCATATTAGGCAAATTATACCATAATTACCTTAGGCGAATTATACATTTCTATTAGTCGATTTATACATATTTTGTAATTAGGCGATTTATACACTTTGCTTGGGAGAAGTATACCATTTGCTTAGAAGAAGAAGACCATTTGTTTGGGAGAAGTATACCATTTGCTTGGAAGAAGTATACACTTTGCTTGGGAGAAGTATACCATTTGCTTGGGTGAATTATACCATTTGCTTGAGTGAATTATACCATTTTCTTGGGTGAATTATACAATTTGCTTGGGTGAATTATACCATTTGCTTGGGTGAATTATACTACTTCCATTAGGTGATTTATACGGTTTTTCTTTGATTTGTAAAATCTCATGAAAGATTAACTTCTTTTCCCGGTTTTATCAAGAATTGTAAAATCTCGTGTAATTCCATTACTTCATCACTTAAACAAAACTCACTTTAACACAATAACCTCTAATCACTGAATGATCAAAAAGTTATTTATTCTCATTTAATCAATCAAATCAAAATGACAACTTTAGCAGAATTTATGATCATTGCCGGTGCCGACAACCGTCCTCCCATGTTGGAAAAATCTATGTATGACTCCTTGAATAGTAGTATGGAACTATTAAATACAGTATAGGGGAACGAGAGATGATTCTTAACTCAGTTCAAAAATGGTCCACTTTTATGGCTACTGTTGTTGAAGTGGAATGACCTATGAGGACAAAGAAAGTTTGATGACTTCAGTTGCAGAGAAAATCCAAGCTGACTGTGATCTTAAAGCTACCAACATCTTTCTTCTACGGTCTTCACCTGAGTGTATGTTCTCTTGTCAATTCATCATAAAGTTGCAAAAGAGTTATGGGACAGAGTTAAGCTTCTTTATGCAAAGGCACGAAATTGTCATTACAAGAAAAGATTTGTAATTGTATGGACGAGTTTGTTAGAGTTTTTCTTAGGGTAGGGTTGAAACACCTATATCAGTACTACTGAGTGATTTGCTCAACTAATCTTTATCTTGATTGTTATCAAATATGTCAATGAGACCAGTTCAAGTGAATACAAAGTTTCTGAACAGTCTACCACCAAAATGGAGCAAGTTTGTGACGGACGTGAAGTTGGCTAGAGATTCGCATACTACAAACTATGATCAATTGTACTCATATCTCGAACAACATGAGGCACATGCAAATGAAACTCGCTTGATGCGTGAATGATACCAAGATCCTCTTGCATTTGTTGCTAACTACAATCAATCACCGTCTCAACTTAACAACTATCACTCTCAATACAATTCCACACAGTTTTCTCAACAAACAAATACCATGATTCCACAAGTTCATTCTCCTCAATCATACTCACCAGTGTATCCACCACCTCATCTATCAAGACCACAAATCAGTCATTAATCTGTTCCACCATCATAACAATACCAGTCTCATATGGTTCATCAAACCTCATCTGTTGCACCAATTGCTTACAACTCACCTCAGGCAGCAATATGCACCTCAGAAAAGCATTGAAGACATCCGAGAAATCAAGATGGAGCATGCAAGAAAGCAGCAAGTGCTTAAAGAAACTATCACTTCATTTGATACAACCGCTCTTGAAGAATTTGATCAGAAAACTACCTTGTTTGAAACAATGACCAAATCCAAGTCATTCAACAAAAGTCCTAAGCAAAGAGCTCTATATCATGCTCTCATGCAGTCAATCCTTGAGGATGAAGATGCTATGGATGAAGGGGTTGCTGATAAATTAAAGAAAAGGAAACCAGATGATGCTGATAAAGATGAAGGCCCTTCCGCTGGATCAGACCGAGGGTTAAAGAGACGGAAAACAAGCAAAGACACTGAACCATCTAAGAAGGCCAAGTCAACTGAAACTTCCAAAGGCACTTCCAAATCTCAACCAAAAACTACTGGCAAGTCTGCGCAAGCAGAGGAGACAGTGTTTGAGGTTGAAGATACTCAAGGGCTACATAATCTTGGGGAAGACACGGGTAACACTAATGAACCACCCATTGTCGATGTTGATCTAAAGGATTGGTTTAAGAAACCGAAAAGACCTCCTACTCCAGATCCCGAGTGGAATAAAGGTAAATCAGTTGAGAATAAGCCTACTCAGAAATGGCTTAGTGACCTTGCAAAAGCAGAAAAACCTTCAAGAACATTCGATGATTTGATGAGCACTCTGATAAACTTCAGCGCATTTGTCATGAACCGCCTGCATATTAGTAAACTCACACAAGACATTCTGGTAGGACTGGCTTACAACATTCTCAAAGGCACTTGCAGAAGTTATGTCGAGCTCGATTATAATATGGAAGAATGTTACAAAGCACTGACTGATCAACTAGACTGGAACAACCCTGAAGGTGATAGATATCCATTCGACTTGAGCAAACCACTACCTCTGGTAATGTCAGGAAATCGTCAAATCGTCCCGGTTTCAACAATGACTTGGCATACTTGCAAGGAGGAAGCACCGGCAGAACATATACGACTTCGTTGACCAAGACAAATGCTGCCAAGTACGACATACCTGGAATTAAAGATATGGTACCCAACTTGTGGAGTCCCGTAAAAGTAGCTTATGACAAACATGCTCTTTTAGGCACTTCACATTGGGGACCCAAAAGACAGATTCTACGGATATGCTTCCAAAAGGGTGTCCAAACATGATGTGTACTCCACCAAAAGAATTCTTGTAGTGACAAATGTCAAAGTTAAAAAAGGGAAAATGGTATGGTTTATGGTCATCTTGAGGAGAATTGAAGTTTCGAATCTGATCAACAATCATACAAGTTTATGGAAGGCGACTTTCCATGACTCCATCTATATGAAATTGAGGATTTGTTGATCCTCCTTGTTCAAAATAGACTCTTCAACCTCAAAGGCGATGTCATTGTGCACTTGGTTGCAGCATTATGTATGTTCACAAGACGTATCGCGATCCAGAAGAGTAGAAGACCTTCAACTTGGTGGCGAAAGCTACCAAAAGAAGCTCAATATCTCTAGACCAATGATACACAAGGCTGGAATCATTGATCTAAAACCATATTCTGCATACTCTAACCCTTAAGGCATCATATATGTGGACAAGTTGGAAAGAAACAAACTGATGTGTTCTCACGAGCTCACAGTGACGGTACACTTATATCTCTCTATGATACTCTCAAAGACATGGCCAACAATTTGGAGATGGGTTACACAAGTGTCATGCCAAGAAGGAGATAGAGTAGCTTGGACAAGAAAAGGTCTCGCATCATGATAAAGGATATTGATCATCAGTTGCTGGATAGAAGGTTGATGAGAAGCTTGGAAAAGTTCGTTGGTGGTAGGAAATACGGGGAAGATCTCTGACTGCTTCAGCGAATAATATAACTTTGTCATATCTTGTTCTACTCTTATAATGGACATGATCCCTCATAATTATAAAACTTGGAAATGTATAATAAGTAGTGTAAGACTGAAATAGCATATAATACGTGTTTAATACGAATTTTTCAAGAATTTCTTAGTAAATTCAAAACTTTTCAAATTAACGTACTCATTACACCATATAATACCCTCGGAAATTGAGGGGGAGCATGAAAAATGTTCCGAATAAGGCTTAATATATATAATCAGAACATTTATCTTCCCAAATAATTTTCATACATATTTGAATCAATTGATATCTAAAATATCAAGAGATTTGATATTTTTTATAAGGGGAGAAAATGATTAAAATATATATAACTTGTAAAATGTGATCTGAATGACTCTAGTGCAGCTTCTTCCTCGTATGTGCAAAACATTTTTGGTTATCGATGCACATATGCAGGGGGAGCAATTTTGAAAGTTAAAAACCATCGAGGTACTAAATGTTTTGATTTATATAACAAAGTACCTTGATTGATGTTTTTCAAACGGTTTTAAGGCTGAGAACAATACCAAAAGACCGACCATGTATTTAATTAATTGTAGTTATAAGGTGGTTAGGTTTTGGTGTTCGTTCTCATGATCCAACCAGAACCGGAAGGATCTACCCAGGGACATTCCATTAGTTAGAATAGAAGTCCATAGGTATGATAAAAAGGAGAAAAAGTAAGAAAAGGGAAAAATGCGGACTAAGATAGAGCTAACTCTGAAACAAACCCAACAAGGTGTTAGTGATGAAGTCTTGGTAAGCATTGAAGGGGTTGAAGAATAAAAAAGAAAGTTAAGATAAAGGGTGAAAAGAAAGAAGCCCTCCTTACACTTAGGCAGAAACCGGGTCAATACATATGCTATCAAAATAAAAAAGAAAAGTTAAGATAAAGAGTGAAAAGAAAGAAGCCCTCCTTACACTTAGGCAGAAACTGGGTCAATACATATGCTATCAGAAACACCTAAGCTGTTGTATGGTATTGAAGATAGTCATCATGGACCCAGTGATGCGATGCACAACCCTCCCCAGCCACTCAAGGTCTCTCAAAAGACTCTTGTTTCAGTTCTCATGGAGATTACACTCATTTCTATCGACTTTCTCACTCCGAGTTAGTTGGTATTGAAAAGGTGGCAGTCTGCTCTAGCCTTCGATTACTAAAACTAAAAGTGCACTATTGAATCTAGAGCCAAAAGAGATCATCCATAAATCTCACTAGGACACAATACGCATTATCCTTGTGATCTTGCCAGAACATCAGAGTGATACTTAAGTATTCACAATGACGATGGAAATCCTTCCAGAGCCAACATCAAACAAGCTTTGTGGTAGGTGACTTATGAGATCCTATACGGATCAAACTTGTGACACTAGATATCGATTCGATCCAGATTATGAATTGACGATTGATGAATTTTAAAATGCATAAAACTCTCGATGTGTCACAAAATCACTTTAGCAAGTGACACGTTGATTGATTTTCAAATCAATTTTTGTTTCAATCGGTGAGACTTTGTCTTACTGGTTCACTCATACCGTGTTGTCTGCTTTGAGACGCTCCAGTAATGAGAACGGCTAGTGCATCTGCGAAACCCTGTCAAGGAGATTCTTTGGAATTCTACCTGATCACAAGCAAATACTGATCAACGGGGAACCGTGGTTATTGCAACCGTATTCGACGAAGTGACAAAGACACTTTCGTCCATACATGTTGTTTATCACTAATCCATTCATGCAGGAAATCCCGATGGTGGCAGAAGCTGGTTCAAGACAAGTCAAGATTCATAGCCACATGCTCATACTCGATCGACATATGTAAAGACATCATGAAAGCTCAAGTACATGTTTCAAGACTTCCGCTACTCTGATACCGTCCGTCTTTCTTGAAGTGACGAAGTATTCAAGTTAAAGAATTTTAAGAAATTTCCGCTACTATGACACCGCACGTCTTTCATGAAGTGACAAAGTGTTAAAGTTAAAGAACTTCAAGAAAGATGGCTACACAAGCTTTTAAAATCAAGAAAAGTATGCGCATGTCGATCTGAAGGTCACAAGTACACAAGATGGCAAAAGATTACAAGATGATGATAAGAGATTATGTTTGGTTGTTGATCTTAAGAAGCTAAAGATCACATACAAGTCTATCTAAAGGAACATGCTCAAGCCTAAAGTCTAAAGATCACTACGTATATCACAAGTTGAAAGATAAAGATTCAAGACCTCGAGCAAAGACCGAAGACATTCGTAGAATGTAGAGCTTAAGATTTTTGTAAAAGGATGTGACCTCCCTTAGGGGAAGATTGTTAGGAATCGAGAAAAGACTCAGTCACACCTAAAATATGTAGCTCGTAGGTCTTAACTAGTTTTTGGAACCTTAGTAAGGTAGAAAGGCCCAAGGCCCATAGAATGCCCATCTAGCCCACTATGTGGCCGGCCTAGATCATGGTATAAGTACCCTCTCCATAGCTTGGAGAGGGTGTTGGTTGTTCACTTTCTCATTTTCTACAAGCTAATATTCTCTCTTTCTTTCTCTCTCTAAAAGTGTTCATCCTTCCACTTTCTCTTTCTAGTTCTTTGTCATTAGATTGTGAGATTATATAATACATGTATTCTACACATGGAATCCCCGTGTATTTGTGTCTTAGATCCGTTAATAAAAACGTGACTATACGAAGAAAATATATTTTTAGTTTATTTACGACATTTCAATGAAAACTTACTATTTTTGGAAACTTTCTAATTTTTGGAAAGTTACTATCTCAGGAAAGTTTGAAATCCCAAGGACGTTAATACCGTCCTCTAATGTTTGTTAAGTCCAATCCTACAATGAAACACACTAAGCAAGACCTAAACGCCTACTTCCTATTTGTAATCCATTAATGTATTTATTTAAAGACTTTCTATTTTTAGAAAGTCCAAACGTTTTTGAAATATAGTTTTTGAAAAGTTATTAACGCCTTCTAACCATTTAATGAAGATACCATAGCTTTCGCTAATGTTTTCAAAGCTCAATCGGACTCGAAAACGCCTAAAAACTCATATTTAACTTCCAATTAGCAAAGACACTTTGACATTTTCCAGAAAATTTTATCTAAATTTGACTCAGATTATCTCTCTCGTCTTTCACTTTTAAGCTTAAAAACCTCGCGGGTCCTCTAGTAAAACGTCGTTTCGGATAACTTTCGTGTTTTATACTTAAGCCGAAATGGACTCGAAAGGGTCAAATTGCCCAATTTTGTTTCTGCACAGAAAGTCAAAATGACAGCTTTTGCCGAAAACCTTTCCAACTTCATTTGGCCGTAACTCCTTCTTTACAAGGCCGATTTTGTCGTTCTTTATATGAAAAGCTATCTACTCGAAATGAGCTATCCAAAAGTTACTTCCTTTATTATTCAAAACGTATGTAAGTTGACTAAAACATACACGCAAAGTTCGGACAACATGCTTATATGTCCGCAAACACCTCAAAACCAAACCACAACTTCACAAGTGCCTAGTCTAACCTAATCTCCATTCACAACTAATTTCCAACAACAAAACCACTCCTATTATAACCTTAATCCCATCACCACGCTTCAAGAATCATATTAACCTAACTAGTATATTAACAACATGATATTCTAAACATAAAGTTTCCACCTTTTTCAATATTTCACAAAACCATTTCGCTAGCTTTCAATAAAGCGACACAAACACTTGGGTCACCATGTTGCCACGCACGAATGAACAAGAAAAGAAAGACGGGTTCAAAAGTTTACTTACAAGTGAGAAGAACAAGCTACTTAGACAAGGATGAAAGTGTAGAGACGAAATCTTGTAAAAACCCAAATATCTTTAGAAACCCTAACCAAAATCTTGCAAGAACTCTTGAAAATGAATGAACCCAATCTTCTACACACCTTAGAAACTCTTGAAATATGATCTTGAACACTTGAGATTTAAGAAAAATAAGATACAAATAAACCCTTAAAGGGTGTTTGTTTACCGCGGCTACCACAAGAAAAAGGAAAGAGGAGAGCAAATTTTTTCTTGTGTGTTTTTCTTAGAGAGAAGAAATGTGGAGAGAATGAATGAAAACATGCACCTAGACCCTTTATGCTTACACACAAAATGGCATCCAAGGTTTAGAAAATATCTAGTGTACCATGGGGGGACAAGCTAGCAAATTTTGGGAGATGTTTGTTGGCTTGGGGTGGACGACGCAAGGACCCCATTGGGGGGGGGGGATTTGAATGTTTCATGGTGGAAGATTCTAGACTTTGATTTAATTTCAAGCTTGCACACAAAAGCTAGATAAAACGATGGATTCCTATAAAACGAAAACGTAAATCTTTTGATAACGAAAAGTTAAATTACATTATACGTGCTCTCGCAAGGTAAATAAAAACGCGACTGACTACAAATCTACGCTAAGTAACAAGTTGGAACGCGTCCAAAGGACGGTTTTCAGTTACACGCAGGAAAACTTCTTGGTTGAAGGTCAAATCAACACGTAATTAAATAAAGTCAAACTACTGCACGAAAAAGTCAAAGATGATGACCTGAAAAATTACGGGATGTGACATCCTTTTCCCATTAAAAGAGCTTTGTCCTCAAAGCTTAAGCCGTGTCATTCGGTACCGTTACAGGTTTTGAAAACCGATGCGGGTATTTCTTTTGAGACTGATCTTCACGTTTCAGGGTGAACTCGGGACCTCTTCTCGAGTTCCATCAGAAACTTAGCCGAAAACCTACAATTTATTTTCGGACAGCAACATGATCTATCGGAAACTTAGCCGAAAACGCCACAATCTTTCCCAATGGCCTAATCTATCCTATCTCCTTCCACGCCTAATTCCAACAACAAAACTCATCTAAAAAACTATCATAATCCCATCGTCTCATTTACTTAATGCTTCCTTTAACGCTCAACATTTCGTCACAAGTTCAAAAGTACAATAAAAATGTAAAATTTATAATAAAGTTTAAATCTTGAAAACGAGTTGTACAACTTTGCTTATCTTGTCATTTCTGTTATAAAAAGTGACCTCAAACATGGATGATATCATTTTAAGAAGAAAAGGTGTTGGTGTACAAACAAAAACGTATGGAAACCGTATACAAACGAGAGATTGATGACACTTACGTGTTGAGAGAAAATAGTGAAGAAAGTCTTGAACTTTTACCCCAAACAACAATGAATAATACCCAAACGATCAAAAGGACGCTCCAAGTAACACTAGGAATGAACCACGATCAACAATCCGTCAACAAATCTTGAATCAAGAAGCAAAAACACCAATAGTTGGTGTTGTTGGTTCATTCGACGCAAGGAGGAGAGGGAAAGAAAATGATTTCTTGTGTGTGTTTTTAGAGAGAGGAAGTATGAGGATAAAATGAATGAGATGATGTCTAAATACATTGTATGAGAGCCTTGGTCCTTAAGCCTTAACCAAAGAATCCTAGGAAAGTGTGGTACTATAGGAGACATAAGGGAGAAAATGGTGGAATGGTGTTGGGTGTGGGGTGGCGTACGAGTGGATGAGGGGGAAAAGGGGGACTAAATGATAAATTTTGAATATTTCTCATGCAAGTTGGTATCCAATGTGTGCTTTTAGATATTTATGTATGCACAAGATAATTTCTAGCAACGATTGTGATATCCTTAAAAACTGAAAACGCGCGACGACTAGAAAGAAAAATACAATAATTTAAATATTCATTCGTAAGGTAAAAACGCGATATTCGACAAAAGACTACGTTAAATAATAAGCCAAAACGCATCCGGTAACGATTCTCAGTTACATGCGGGAAAACTTCTCAGTTTTTGATTAAATTAACACGTAACTTATAAAAGTCAAATTTATGCACGTAAAAGTCAAAGACGTTGACTTGGAAATTTACGGGGTGTCACAAGTTGTAAGATAAATGGGATGAGACATGAGAGAACTAGAGGTGGAGTTGGCGGGAATAAACTTTTGAAATGATATGGATCAATGGTGTAGGTGAAGTGGAATAGTGTGAAAATTAAATGCTGGTGTGAATTGTTAAACAATATAAAACTCAAATGACTAAAACCTCATCGTGTGGGAGTCACGTGGGAGGGGAATCGATGTCAACTAATGCCAATTAGTCGCTTAGGACCGAGCGCGCACCAAAAAGCCGACCTTAGGGACTATCTTGGTGGAACCCTAAAACAAAGGACCAAACGGGTAAACGAGGCTACGTTCAAGGGCCAACGATGTAATTTACCCTAATTAAAAAATACGAGTAGGATCAACGCTGCAATGTGAAAAAGCCAAAACACGATAACACTAAAGGTTACATTGTTTGAAATTTGACCTTGAAGTTGATAACACCAACGTTGTAATCAAAATTTGGACGAAAAACGTAAATACCCATAGTGTGTGAGGCCCATGGAAGAGATAAAAAAGGAAAATAATGACAGTTACGTATAACGGTGCTTTTGGGACCAAACGGGTACCAAAAAGCCCACATTGGGGAGCATCCCCACGGACGGCGTTATTTAGGGACCAAACGGGTTAGAGTTCAGGGACCAACGGTGTGATTTACTTTAAATCTTTTATATAATAAAAAAATTACATCATTTCGGAGTTTTTTAATAACTTTAAAAAATAAACAAATAACCCCTTAGACTTTCTACCCCTAGACTCTATATTTAAAAATACAACACATATGCACACAATTATTAATATCAAAATAAAAACACGAATTATTGTGTATATAAATAAGTAGACGATGTTGTAAGTATACGAACAACTCATGTTTTTTCTCTTTATGAGTTTAAGTAAGAATATGCAGAAAAAAAAAATTATTTTTACTATATGTCTTCTATTAATAGTCATTGTTATTTCATTTTATAAGTTTATCAATGCGTACACGAGTTTTAATATTAAATACGGCTAAATTATTATTAGGGATAATCACAAAAATATCAATTTTTTCTACCCCATTTCATAAAATACCCAATTGTTTTCCTAAAAAGCTAAAATACCCATAAAAATCGCAATTTTTAACATTTTTGCGAAGTTGAAAAAAAAATCTAAAATTTTCGAGTTTTTAATGAAATATCTCAAATTTGCGATTTTTCCTAAAAAAATCGAAAAGTTTAGATTTTTTTTTCAATTTCGAAAATTTAATGTCTAAATCTCATGCGTACACCAAATTTAAAACTAGTTCTATTACCGGTAGTAATTTCTAAAACTAGTTACGGCATTTAACAACAACAAAACCAAAACTTTGTATAAAATACTTGTTTTTAGAAAAAAGAAAGTAAAACCCTAAACACCGTTTCCTGCCCCCATTCCATCACTCCGCTAAAACCTCCCACCGATCTCTGCCGTCACCACCACCTCTCTTCTTCCCGAAAGGTAATTCCTGATTCAGTTTTATAAATCTTAAAAACCTTTTGCTTTTTGACCTTTATCTTGTTAGGGGATTGCTTTTTTTTCTTCTGCTTATCCGCTTATTTTTTAGGTATAATAAGCAGGTTTGGATATGCTTAGTTCAAACTTTTTTAGTATTTTTGCATCTTTTTATAGAAGTACTTATTGTTAAGAAGAAAGTCCCAAAACACCCTTTAGTACATACAAGAAAGATATGTTTTTTTATATTGTAAAAGTTTAATCTTGGATTTTTGATGTTTGGATAGGTGGGATTTGAAGTCAGTGTTACGAAATGCAGAATGACGAGGTTATATGGCAGGTTCTCAGGCATAAGCATTGCAGTTATATGTCTAAGTGAGTCTTTTTTACCTATGCTCATTCTTTAAGCTTAATTGTGGGCTTATGAGCCTATAGGATTTCGGTTTATATTTCATAAGCTCAAATTTTCTAGCTTAATTTGGGAACTACGGGCTTACATGATTTTATTGCATCATATTTATAACAAGCTTATATAGTGTTTGTTTTGGGGCTTATGGCTTACGGGTTTTTGGCTTATGTTTCATAAGCTCACTTTTTGTGGCTTATTTTGAAACTTTTCGGCTTATGTAAGCTTCTTATGACATGATAAGCCTCAAAAGTGAGCTTATGAAATAAACACCTAAAAGTTTCAAAATAAGCATGAAAATTTGAGTTTACGAAATAAAAGCCGAAAACACATAAGCTCATAACCCCAGAAACAAGCTTAAACAAACACCCCCTAAGTAGTACTTGAATTTGACTATACTATTAGTAGTCCATATGTCGATAACGTATGATGTTGGTGTGTGTGTTTTTATTAATGTGCTAATGCTTTATGTTATGACAGAATTACAGCTGGAATCTTTTGCCGGAATCCTTACAATTTGACTGGTGTTTGTAACCGGAGCTCGTGCCCACTTGCCAATAGTCGTTATGCTACCATCCGTGACCATGAAGGTGTTTTACTATTTTTATTAACATAGTTCTAGATCCTTGTTTTGTTTTTGAGTTCTTATTATGTACTTGCTATACTGAATTTGTATGTTGCATGATTTTTCATGTCTTGTTTTATCTTTTGCACGGTGTGTGTTAAGGATGATGTTGTTAATGCGTGATGGGATAAAGTTAGCTATCTTTGGCTCCGTTTGCATGTTAATATGTTTATGCCTTCGGTTTTTATATGCTTTTCTAACACATTGAATTTTTTCCGGTAGATGTATGTGGTTATACTTCATCAATAACTTTTTTTGTTGTTGCAGGAGTCTTCTATTTGTATATGAAAACTATAGAAAGAGCTCACATGCCAAATAAGCTATGGGAAAGAATTAAGTTGCCTCGCAATTATGAAAAGGCACTTGAAATTATCGACCAAAATCTGGTATACATCCTTAGCTACTTTCAACCTATGTGAATATTTTTAAAATATTATTGCAATTCTATTCCAGTTTCAAATTTTAATCAGTAATCACTCTTGTAAATAGATGTATTGGCCTAAGTTCCTCGTGCACAAAGCAAAGCAACGGTTGACCAAAATGACACAGATGCGGATACGCATGAGGAAGCTTGCTCTTAAAACAAGGTTGATAATTGCTGTAATAACAGTCCTGTCTATCTTATTATATTGCTATTTCTTATCATTTTCTTTTTTTTATTTTATAGGGAGAAGGTAGTGACACTTCCTAGAAAAGAAATTAAGAGGGAATCTAGAAGAGAGGAAAAGGCACAAGGTGCTGCACAATTGGAAAAGGTCACAGTTTAAACTCTTTTTGCCCTGGTCTTATTTCTATGAAGTATGATTAGACATCTCTAACAAGAACTATTGTTGTACAGAATATTGAGAAAGAATTGGTTGAACGTGTGATGAAAGGAACGTATGGCGATATATATAATTATCATTTGGACTCATTCAATAAGTTTATTGATGAATACGAGGAAGAAACAGAATATGAGGTTGGTCATTTATTTATATAAACATCATTTAGAAGCACTTAATATCTTTTTTTTTAATTAAAGTTTACTTACTGGCAACTCTATCCCTCTAAATGTTAAACAGGTGGAAAAGGAATATGTTGAAGGTTATGACGAAGAAGGAGAAGAAGAGGATGAAATTGAGGATTTCCCTGGTCAAGAAGCTCTTTTAGATGGTGATGATAGTAAGATTCTTTTTGACGTCTGTATTTATTATACATATCTAGCAAGGGAATGGATATACATACCCCTTATTTGGATTCCAATACCCCCTATTTTCTATTATTACAAAACTAAGAAAAAAAAATATAAAGATTGACAAGTCGAAAGTATTAAAAGACGAAAAATAAACTGATAAAAGACCGTCTTGTACCCTTATATTCGTTGCCGAAACCGTACTAATGCGGTAACCGGGACATGCGGTTACCCGCGGTTCGGGTCACGGTTAACCGTTTTTGACGTTTAATAGAGTTTAACCGTATAAAAAATAAAACAGTCTAGAACATAAAATGTATTTCTAGTAAAATTAAATGACGTTGAATTTAAAAGTCATATAAAACTTAAGTATTTCGTTACAATAATCGCATTCAAATATTCATATATAACGTATTAACAAAAAAATATTACTCAACTCTATAGATTACGATCACATTAATCAATTTTCACACATAGATTTTTACAAAAATGTTTACATTAGGAGTTAAAAAGTCGTTATACAATAAAGTATTGCAATAATTGGTTAAAATACTTTTTACAATTATTTGAATATTAGTTAGAAAATAATCATGTGATAATAATGCACGGTTTCGGATGGTATAAACCGCAGGAATCTAAAATAAAACCGAAACCGAACCCATTAGAAGCGGGTTTTTTCTGTTTCGGTTTTTTTCGGTTTCGGTTTCTTCGGTTTCGGGTTTTTTCGGTTTCGGATTGAGCGGTTCGGCTCGGTTCGTCGGTTTCACGGTTTTTTTGAACACCCCTAATTATTACAAAACTAAGAAAAAAAATATAAAGATTGACAAGTCGAAAGTATTAAAAGACGAAAAATAAACTGATAAAAGACTGTCTTGTACCCTTATTTTTTTTTGGGGGGGGGGGGGGGGGGGGGGGTGGGTGGGTGGGGGGGGAGGGGGGGGGAGGGGGGGGGGGGGGGGGTGGGGGGGGTGGGGGGGGGGGGGGGGGGGGGGGGGGGGGGGTATACATAACAACACTCATCTAGTAAAAAGCGTTATTCTCCATGTTGCACATAGCCTCTCAGTTTTCCTTACACCGGATTAAGAAACACATTTTAATTGCAGTGGTTAAAGAAAAATGAAAATGTTGGAGGTGTTATATTTTGGATAATAACATATTATAATGGCAGTTGGCAGTGATGATGAAGATGATAGTAGTGATGATGATATTGAGCCAGCTGTGATTCATCGAAAGAGGGGACGGCCAGATTCTAAATTTAATCTGAAGAAAAAGGAGAAAGAGGCTAAAAAGAAAGGAAAAGTACTCGTTGAGGTATGACAAACCCGCGCCATTTTAGTTTATGTTATTATATACAGTTAGCAGATTCTTTAGATTCCGACAAACCACATTCATTAAATTTGATGTCAATGTGATCTGAACCCTGATGTAGCCAACTGTACGGGTCAAAATGGGTAATTTTGGAACGGGTCCGGCTGATACATTTTTAAAAAATTTCAAGTTAACTATTAACATGTATACAGTATACGATTACAAAACATTTTTATTACAAATTTTGTCACTTCATAAATATAAGCAACTTAGGAGGTCATATCATGTATAGATTAAAACACTTTGGGCAGTTTTCAACTATCTGACTCATTTCGTGTTTAGCCATACTTTTTGCTTCCTAGTTCCTAATTTTCGTTGTTTGAGATGAAGCATTCCCTAATTGACCCATTCCTTATATCCATGATTGTAGTAACGTCTATGTGGGTGTAATCTGATAACGTGTTTATTTGATAGGTTGAACATGAAGATTCGGGCAGAAGACAAAAGGCAACTCTATGAATCTGAGATGTTAGCTTCGCAAGTTTTCATGAATCAAAGCCAAAATAGCTTCGCAAGTTTTCATGAATCAAAGCCAAAATTGCGTTCTAGGAAAGACCTTAAAATGGATGCTTTTTATACATGTGGAGAATATGTGTTGTAAAAGTTTTGATCTTCTACCTTTCTGTTTGTTTTTACAACTAATTATTAGGATTATCTTTAAGTTCCTACAAGCACTAGTGATGTTTTCAGTGGCGGGGTTTTATTTTTTTAATTCAAGAATCAAGTTATATCATCAGTAATAGTCGTTTAGGTTTGCTCATTCATACATGCTATAACTTGTGTTTGAGTAATGTCGCATAACACTTGCTAGACTTACAGGTGCAAGGTCATACGAAAGTGACAATAAGTATTTGGTTGACTAGTTTAAATACTGGTTGTAAATGCTCACTCTTGATATATCTATCAGATCATGAGTAAATGTGACTGTCTTATCTTTGAAAGTGAACGATGATGTAAACTTTGCAATAATCGAGTGTTTTATAATACTTTTGAAATAGAACTAGAAAACAATTGATCATGTAACCGAGTTCAATTATTTAAAAACATGGTTTTGGCGTATGCTCATCAAAATCTCTCACATTTATAGGTATACATACAATTTACCATACCAAGCTACTCACCAGTACAATTTGACTGATTCATTTCGATTATTTGATCAGTCGTGATGAATTCTAGAATGGTAGACTGACGACTACAGAACATTAAAGTGGGCGAAGATTACCTGAGAGACCCAAAACACTTCCACATGATAAAATAGAGACTAAGAGTGTGTTTGTTTCACTAAAATGTTTTGGGTCTGAATCTAATTACATCTTACTAGTAAGGTGGTTACAACGTCTGAATCTAAATGAAATATTGTTTTTTTTTTTTTAGTATAATGGTTTTAAATGTCCATTTTTTAAAAGTATATATCAAACCATAAGGAATAAACAGCATTTGTAAACATCTATTATATATAAAGATTGGGTCCCCCTCATTAAATTGGACCAAACTTTTATTGGCGTAAAAAAAAATCTCAATTTATATATCATATAAAATTCAGTCTTCCACATTTATTGTGGAGTATTAAAGCTTGAAGTTTTCTATCATTCTGTGGTTTTTGAGTATACAAATCATCAGTGGCGGAACCAGGAAGTTAGAGGACGGGGGGCAAAAAAAAAATTTCTTGACAAAAGTCGTTTTGCACACAAAGATGAAGATGGAGATATAAAGTTTTTACACTGTTTTGCTTTAACATGGGGGGCAATTTGATTTTGTGGTGGGATGCACTTTAAAATTTTTTTCAATTTTACACTAAAAATCGATGTTTTTTTGGCGAATTATGGAGGGCACCGCCCCCACTACTTACAAAGTGCTTCCGCCCCTGCAAATCATTATCTACTAAATGCTTCATTCATTCATCGTAACATTGGACTCTAGGGCTTCCGCCAATCCTTTTGACATCTGCCTTTATGCTTCATCACTCTCCCACCTTCTTCATCTCCCATCTTCTTCACACAAGGATTAGTTTGTGTTGCGACAAAGTATTGCTCAGCCATTCGGATTTTGATTTAAATTATGAATGATCGTTGGTGTTTTTTAGGTTTTTATAATCTCCTTTTTTAATTCCTAAATTAAGTTCCGGATTATTATTGTTGCTTTTATGACTGTGTAGATGATTGAACCAACTACTCCATTACGTGTTTGCAGGGAAAGATTTGATAAGAAGTGGAAGAAAGTTCACATGGGTAAACTTGAAGATTCGGCCGATGCAATTTTTGTATTATGCTTTTGTGCAGCTCAAGATAAGATTGCTGATTTTGAGATGAAACTAATGGGCATTGATAGCGAGCATCTTGGAATTCTAAAACAGAGGACCATGCCATTGTTCGGATGCCTTCAGTCGAGTTTTCAAGGATTTGTAAAGATTTTAGTATTATTGGTTATACATGTAGTTTTCTGTTGGATATGACTGGATAAAATTGGGTTTATTGTACCTTTGGTTCTTTGATGATCATGGTTTTGACAAATATTAATTTTACGTTTGGGTTGTTTCTTGCAGTTGTGATCTCTTTTTCCAAAGAAGGTGTGAAATTCTCAACATGAGGTGATATTGGAACTGCAAATGTTGTTTGTAGGCAGAACAACAGAGTTGATAAGGTATGATTGACATTCATTTTATGCTATTCATCTTCTTTATTCAGCCCCCACATCAACCATTCATAAGACCATCATTTACTTATCACTTCTTTTGTTTAAATTCGAAGTTAGATGATAATTAAGGCGTCTAGGACCGGTTGTCTATGTGGCTAAAGGCGTGATCATCCACATTTATATGTTATAGTTACAAAATATGAATATATTTAATCAGAATAACAGAACATAGGAAAGAAAAGTTGAAATATCTTGAAGCAATTCCCGATAGTGCCACTGAATGATTTGTTGATATTTTCGTGTATCATATTTTTAAGAGAAAAAAGTTACTAATTTGCCTATTATTTTACATAACTGGAAATGATTACTCTGTCATACAGTCCCTTTTATATATAATGTCAAACGCCCCTTGATAAAGATTATGTATCAAGCTTTGAGCTTGGACATAACGCAGGCGCTTAGGTTTTACGAGAATTCTGATGTGGTTATAAACTGTCTATATGAGCATTTATTTATTATAACATTCTTTTGTTCATATTTTGGGAAACTGTTGAAAGATTTAAACCTTAATTTATAGGACATTATGTTATACTCATTATGCAGGTTTGAGTACATTTTTTATATGTAAGCTCTTGAAGAGTTTCTAAGTCAAGCCCGGTTCAATCAAAGAAGATGAAGATTGTGACAATTTGCTAAGTAATGTTAAGTTATACGGAGTAAATGAGTTATTTGTCATGTTTAATAATTGACATTTATCTGAAATGATTATGTATACTGATGCGTACGCGCAGAAACATACATACATGCACAAGTATGTATATGTGTATATGTACTACTAATTAATACAAAAGTTGTCTGAAATAGACTTTTAACCATACTGCATCACTTTTTTAGTCTTTATTTGAATTCATCACAAGCAAATCTGGAAATGCTTGAACTCATCATCCCTTTCAAGTTTCCTATTTTATTAAACAAGATGTCATGACATATGTCACCTCAACGAAGCAGCACACATGTATGAAGTTATACGATGCTTCACATAAGTAAAAGTTCAAATTTTTTCAAAACAAGCCCGATGCAACGCACGGGCATGAACGCCTCGGAAGTAGATTCCGTCATGCGAAGAGCATAAAGTTTCCTCTTAAGAAATTTTTTATTGTGGAGCGATCTTGCCTCGTATAATCGAGCAAGATGATCCCAAATCTCCTTTGCGCTTTTCTTCTCCTCTATGCTTGACAAAACTCCATCTGCTAATGCCAAATGAAGATTTGCAATAGCATTTTCGTCCATCTCGTCCCATTTACTGTCATCCGTGACCTCAGCTGGCCTTTCACCAATGGCCGCTAAACATTTATCCTTTCTAAGGATAGCCTTCATCTTTAATTTCCACAACGAGAAATTATTCCCATTGAATTTTTCGATTTCAAATTTCGCCGCCATTGCTACAATCACAATCAACTTTTGGACCAAACTATTATTTGCTAATAATAGTAACGAACACCTTTTGAGTGAGTATAATCTTACTTATCTTTTGATGTGGAGGGTCCACTTATTAGTGGCAACCACAGAGCATACGATAAATAATTATACACACACCCAACCTTAGCTCTTGATACCACTTGTTGAGAAAAGTGACACCGGACTGAAGCAAAACCACAACTATAATATGAAATGCAATAAAAGATGACACACGAATTTAACGTGGAAAACCCCAATAGGGTAAAAACCACGGGCAAGGAAAGATATATTTTACTATGATAGAAATTAAGAATTACACAGTCTCTCTATTGTACAAGAACAAATCCTTATCTCTTGTAAATATGAGATATACACAAATTCTCTAATTGCCTCAAATACTAGGAGATAGAATAAGATACAACAACACTTGTATGATTTTCAGTTGTAAATGGGATGCTTAATAAATGAAACCAACGTTCCCTTTTATAGGCATATAAGGGGTCACTTAAATGAAGAGCCAATTAAACAATAGCCACACATCATAAAGGGCATATCTCAAAGATCATTTGCCTTTTGCCCAAGGGTCATTTTAAAAAAGAGCCAATTGCCCTTTCATTTTTAACATTTACCATACCAAGCTACTCACCAGTACAATTTGACTGATTCATTTCGATTATTTGATCAGTCGTGATGAATTCTAGAATGGTAGAAAATGACGACTACAAAACATTAAAGTGGGCGAAGATTACATGAGAGACCCAAAACACTTCCACATGATAAAATAGAGACTAAGGGTGTGTTTGTTTCACTAAGATGTTTTGGGTCTGAATCTGATTACCACATCTTACTAGTAAGAGGTGGTTACAACGTCTGAATCTGAATGAAATATTGTTGTTTGTTTTTTTAGTATTGTCTGAATGGTTTTAAATGTCCATTTTTTAAAAGTATATATCAAACCATAAGGAATAAATAGCTTTTTGTAAACATGAAACAAAATATTGTTATCATAAATTTAACACAATAATAAATGATTAAATAAATTATCATAGTATATCCTAAATTTAACACAGTAGAAACTATTTTACAAATTGTCTTAAAATAAAACATAAAGTTAACATAGTGAAGAAACAATTAAGTAACTTATCTAAACAAAATAATTTAAGACTTGTTTTGAATTATTTGTGTCATGATGTCATCTCGTAAATTAATCATATACGTGAAGAAACAATTAAGTAACTTATCTAAACAAAAAATAAACCTTTAGTTTACTTTTACATAAAAATAAAACTTTATCATAACTCATGTACTTTCACATTTAACCCTCACGTGACTTTTGTCCTTGTAGTACTCTTTCAATTTTTAATTTCTTTTTCTCTCTCTTCTCAAACTTATCATCTTCTCCAACGAGTTACTGCTCCTTAAAAACAGCCAAACTTCTATTACCTTCTTCATTCAAACTATAGTTGATGCCCCTATTTATTCCTGGGATGAAATTTTTGAAGGGTTAAGAGGTGGTCAGACTTGCTCACTAAGTCTTACTCAGTCAGACATCAAAGATCTTACCGCATCTGAATATAAACGGAAAAACAAACAAGCTTTACGTCTGACCGCGTCTGACCGGTCAGACGTCAGAGGCGATTAGACATTTTTATGCAAAAACAAACACAATCTAACTTTTTGGCATTTATCATTTTAGACTATATATCATGAATATGTGTCTCAATAGTTCATGACACACTACTTGGCGAATTTTGATTGGTCCACGTAAGATTATTAACTAAAAAACAAGCCATATATTTGAGTTGAAAAAACGCTGCCGTTTTTGGCAGCGTGTACAGTTACACCGGCATCGATACAGTACCAGGGCCCAATGGGCTCTCATTTTGGGCCGGCCCACTTAGTTTTTTTTTTTTTTTTTTTTTTTCTTATTTTTGTAGGCAATGAAAAAAAAACGCTCGCGCATAAAAATAGAAAAAAAAACAAAAATATGACTTATCTCAGATAAAAAAAATATCTCGCGACGTTGAGACCCTAACATAAGCCATATAAAGAAAAACAAAAATATTAAAACATGAGCCCGAAATATTTAAACCGCACAAGGAAAATATAGAAAAAAATTAAAAATAAATTTTAACGCAAAATTAACCCGCCACTTATTAAATTTGAGAACGAAAAAAAAATAAACCACACTTAATGCAATAAAAAAACGCTATGTTCCCATAAAAAATTATATTAAAAAAAAAAACCCACGTTAATAGTCAATAAAAAAAACCTTTTTAAACATCGAGCCCCACAATTAAAGGCCACATTAAGAAAAAAAAACCACAACTATTAAACTGAGCGTTTTGATTTTGTGAAAAAAATAAACCACACAAAATAAACAAAATAAAAAAAATAATCAATGCCTTCGCAAAACTATGCGAAAAAAAATTAACAACCCGCGATGTGTAAAACTACGTCGTTTTGACGTTGTTGCTACAGTAACCGGCCCATTGGGCTCCCATTTTGGGTCGGCCCATTTTTTGACAATTTTTTTTTTTTCTGGTTTTTTTTTTTTTTTTTTTAACTTAGCAACTTAAAAAAAAATTGCTCGGCACAAAATATGAAACAAAATTATAAAAGTACTTATTTATTCAGATCAAAAAATATCCGCGACATGAGACCAAACACATAAGCCCATATAAAAAACAAACTATTAAACATGAGACCGGAAAAATAAACCCGCACAAATTAATATAAAAAAAATTGTTCGGCACAAAATAGGAAAAAATATTACAAAAGTACTGATTTATTCAGATCAAAAAATACCCACGACATGACGCCTAACACATAAGCCCATATAAAAAACAAACTATTAAACATGAGATCGGAAAAATAAACCCGCACAAAATAAAAAAAAATAAAAAAAACTTAACGCCTCGCATCAATTAATGCCGCGCGTATCATGCTTAACACATATTTACCCAAATCTCATAAAATTATATTAAAAAAAAACCCCAAATAGCAAAAAAAAAAAAACCAAACAAACCTTTAAACATGAGGCCCAACAAATAAACCCATATAAGAAAAAAACAAAGTATTAAAAATGAGACCGAAAAAATAAACCAGCAAAAAAAAAAATTAACGCCCCGCAGCATCGCGCGGGCAATCACGCTTGTTTTATACTATATATCATGAATATGTGTCTCAATAGTTCATGACACACTACTTGGCGAATTTTGATTGGTCCACGTAAGATTATTAACTAAAAAACAAGCCTTAACCGACCGGCATGGGCCCACTGTTAGATATCGTGAACAAATAACCCAATAGTTCACGATAGGGGTGAGCATTCGGGACCGGACTGGACCGAAAGTATTTCGGTCCGGTCCTCGGTCCGGGGTTTTCGTTACTTTCGATCTCGGTCCGGTTCGATCCGACCAAAAACCCGACGATTATGCCGTGTAGGACCGGACCGGACCGAAGACCGACCCGGACCGGACCGTACCATTTCGGTCCGGTCCTCGGTCCGGCATTATGGACCAACTCGGTCCTCGGTCCGGTCCGGTCCTTGGACCGTGCTCACCCCTACGTACAATACCAACGAACTTTTACAAATTTATCGATTTGGTACGTGAACTCTGTTATTTACCTATCAAGGTAACGTACTTTCATTTTTGTGTCGATTTCTTTGTAAACTTTTGTTATTTAATACTTTTGTAAATCGCATGGATCATCCTTCTACTTTTGTACTTCGCATATTTAGTACTAAACTTTACAAAAAAAATTATAAACATTTTTTTTAAAATGGGAAAACTTTATAAATATTTTTTGCTCCGTTAAAATTACGAAAATTTTTACACACATTTTTATAAAATTACGAAAAATTTTATACACACGAAAATTTTACACACATTTTAAAAAATGGTTGTACAAAAATTTTCGTATAAAATGATAAAGTGTGTGTATAAAAAATATTTGTATAAAAGTTTTTATACACACTTTAAGATGAACCATCACATCGTGTGTATAAAATTTTTGTAATTTTATAAAAAAATTCGTAATTTTTATAAAAATGTTTGTATAAAATTTTTCGTAATTTTATAAAAATGTTTGTATAAAAATTTTCATAATTTTATAAAAAATTTCGTAATTTTTATAAAAATGTTTGTATAAAAATTTCATAATTTTATAAAAAATTTCGGAATTTTATAAAAAAATTTCATAATTTTAAAATGTGTGTATAAAATTTTTCGTGTGTATAAAATTTTTCGGAATTTTATAAAAATGCGTGTATAAAAATTTTCGTAATTTTAACGGTGCAAAAAATATTTAGAGTTTTCCTATTTTAAAAAAAATGTTTATAATTTTTTTTGTAAAGTTAAGTACTAAATATGTCAAATACAAAAGTAGAAGGATGATCCATGCAATTTACAATAGTATTAAATAAATGAAAGTATTTGATAAATTTATGAAGTACCAACTAACAACAGAAATCTTGATGGTTTCTGATTTTTGTGAAAGTTATGTGATCACTATGTACAAATGACCCATCCAAACACCATTTTTATCATGCCTCAAGTTATTTTAGGTTGTATATATTTATGTGGTGGTATATGAGAACATGGAGTAAAGGCTGAGCATTGGGTCAAACCCAAGCCAAACCGGATGTAACACCCCCATCCAAAGGACATCGGATTGCGCAGCAGAATTAGCAATTGGGTATTACTAAATACACCATTCACCAAGATAATAGAAAACGACCCAAAAATTAGACGTTTAACAAACATGTGTACCATTATTAATCAGAGTAAAACGCGTTCAGGTCCCCACAAAATCGCAACCACAACCATTACAACATTTGAAAAAAACCTGCTTTCCAAATAAAACATTGTTTTAGAACAAAAGACATTGTTTTTGAAAGACAAGGAAACAACAATAGACCTTCACCAAATCCATCACACGCACGACACCTCCATGCCATCGTTGCCTTCATCCTTGGTTACCTGGGATAAAACATGTTTAAAATGTCAACAATAATGTTAAGTGAGATTCATAGAGTTTAAAATAATCAATAAATAATAATCTTTGAACACATAATTAATTCTCGGGAAAACAATGCAGTGAATGCAATGTATAGCAACTTCTTTTCTTTCACGCAATAAGCTCATGATACCGAATGTTAACAATACATATGCCATTTCATATGTTAATGTTCCCCAAAATAAGGTATTATTGCCATATACCTATTACTTCTAAATACAAAATGTCCGTTTGAACAGGAGGTGGTTCACTAAGGATTCTTACTCGGACAGGAGGGTTGCCAAACCCAATAGATCTATTTTATGCATTAGCGTTCACCTCACCAGGTGATTAACGATTCATGAAATAAGGGACTTCAACGATAGCTACTTATGCAGAAACAATCTCATATTCGGGTCCAGCATACCATAAATCATATGTGTTTGATTTTATAAAACAAATATGTATCCCCCTCGCGGGTTTAATAAGCAATCAAAAGATTTAAACGCGAGGCTATGAACTCACCTTAAGCAAAAGATCAAATTCAATCAAATCAATAAGCGCAACTAGCTTCACGTCTTAATCGCGACCTATATAATACATATATAGCGGTAACGTGACTAAAAGTAAAAATAATTCATATAATACATACTATATATATAATATATATATATATATATATATATATATAAATATATATATATATAATATATAATATAAATATTTATATATATATATATATAATATATATATATAAATAAAATATATATATATATAACTATCACATACATACAATCATATACTATAATCTCCAAGTGCGACGTAAAACATTTTACTTTGACGCACTAACAATATCATGACACTTTTCTACAAAGTTTCCATTTTTTAAAAGTTACCGAAAGTAAGGATAATATAATCCGAACTTCATATTTCGTTATCAATTAACTAATATTACGAACCCTTTGCTCATTATAGACTATATTCAAAAGTTTACGGCAAGATTTTGACTTTTCAAAAGTCCAACTTCGTAGTTGACTTCTACTCCAAAAATAACCAAACTTGACTCGGCCGTAAAACGTTCATTATTAAGAGTTACGTGACGATACACCTAGCGAAACGTAGCTAAAGGCGAACACTATCACTTGACATTATCAAAAATAACTTTCAAAAATTTCTCGACTCGCTACGGGTAAGTCAAACTTTCTGGTCAAACTTGGTCAACCCAAAACCTATTAAAACGATATTTTTAACATAATCCGACTATCAAAACACGTTTAACTATCCTATTTAATCATACCAAAACCATCAAACTTTGGTCAATAACCAATCACACTTTTAATAATTTCCGCACTTGAATCTTATAGCAATAATCATATAACAACGCAATATAATCAAATTAACCACACTAGAAATGTAACTAGTATACTCACAATGCTATAACAAAAATCAATTTTTGTTTTGCCCCTTTTCTTTGAAATCAGACGAAAACCCAACACAAATAAACCAACCTTTTTCAATCAACCAACTTCACTACAACACTAATCTAACTCTTTTGAACACCCCTTTATACTCGAAAACTTCAAGAATCAACTAAAAATCTAACTTTTTCAAAACTTAATGCATGTAGAATTTTATTAGTGGGTTTTGTAGCTCTTGATACAAGGATCAATAATATGTAAATAGATTTAATTGCATGTCGGAAAATTGACCAGAATATGGTGGTGTTGGTGGTGGCCGGTTCCAACACGTGAAGAGAGGAGGAAGAGAGTGAAATTTTGTAAAGAAATAAAATGTGTGTATAAGTGTAGTATTTATAGAATTGAAGTTTAACCATTTGACACCTTTAACCCCTCTTTCCTTATTAGTCCTTCAAAACTAGTACAAGGCATTTTTCTTTTACTTAAAATTGGACAAAGACTCGGGTCACACCACATTAGTAAATATTTTAAATCCGTCCCACTAAATTTACTTTAAAACGTTTAATAAAACGTTAAATCACGTAAAACACGACCTTTAAACACAGTTTTTACAAAAACTCAAGGAAACATCGTAAAATACAAAAATAACATAATCACACTCTCGGAGCAACAATATAAATTTTCTGACTTTCTTAGATGCTAAAAACAAATAGAGACTCAACTACGGTCTGAAATTACCCTATAAATGGAAATTTTCACCAAACCTTATATAGTATAAACGACTATAATTAATTACGTAGAAAAAATACTTATCATAGCTCGGGATAAACGTTGACCTAAAACTTTGGTTGTACAGTACAACTCTTTATAGTTGTTCACAGCTTTCTCATAGTTTTTAAAAGTTGTCAACATTGTATAAGTTACGGAAATCGTCAAAAATTTATATCTCCTTGATTAGATAAATTTTTAAACCACACCTCTTATATATATATATAATATATAATAAAATATAAAATATATATAGTAAGTATAATCTAAGAACACAAATCAATAAAACCGGGAAGTAGTATAGAATGTTCCCGGGTCGTTTATCCCCAACGAGGCTGGACTAGAGAATCGATACAGTCGGAAGATTGGAGTTTGAATGAGAGAAATGATTTGAGAGTGTAGAAAGCTAAAGTAATCAATAACAAACAAAAACGATTGAGAAAAACCTAAAAATTATGAAATTAAGCTGAAAAACGAGAGCAAGTCCCGAACAAAGGGTCAAAAACCTAAAATCTTTAAAATTAACCCTACAAAGAAATTTTTACTTCTAAACTACTCTAGGGAACTAATAATCAAGTATGAAAAAGACTAGACTGAAAACGGAGGTCGTTTGACCCAAAAACGAGTCAAGTCAAAATCCGTACCCGAGACCCGTTCTTTAAAAATCAAAAGTTTGCAAAATTGACCCTACGAAAGTTTTTATATTTTTCCTACGTAAATTATGACTAAAGAAAATTTTCTAAAAAAGAAAAATATTTTTTTGATAATTTTTGTATTTTTTATGAATTTTTAAAACTTTTAACGAAATTAAATTATAAAAAATACTAAACTATTTTTAAAAATTCTAAAAAATTTACCTAAAATACTAGACCCTAAATACTACCTAATAAAAATAAGAAGCCCAAAATTCGGCTTATAAATAAGCCCGAAATAAGCTGGAAACAGCTTATAGCTTTAAGGGCCAAAAAGGGGTTAAAACCTAAACCACTTGGGACTCTAACGTAGAAGTCCCAAGGGCACAGCGGTAAGACTTGGTTATAAAAAGGGGTGTATTGAGGGTAGAGGCCCGGGTTCGAGTCTTGCTCACCCGGGTTTCCCCTTATCTCCCCCTTTTTTTTATAAAAACTTTTCAAACAAACTTTGAGCTTAACAATTTTCATAACTACGACTTTTTGAAAATGCTTATAAATAAGCTGAAAAAGGGCTTTTTCTTTGGACAGAAACTTAAATTAGCTTTAAGGCAAAAGTGGCTTTTCCTTTTTGACTTGTTGGACTAATAAGCTAGAATTTGCCCTAATCCTAAATAAGCACTAGGAACTAAAATGTAGTAACTAAATAAGCTGAAAAAGCTAAACTAGACAGAAAACTTGAATAAGCTTAAGGGCTTAATGTGGGCTTTTTCTTGGCTGTTAGCACATAATAAGCAATGGGAGAAGACAAATAAGCTAGCATAGGCAACAATGAGACTAATAAGCAAAAAGAAGCTAAAATCAACCACTAATAAGCACCCAATAAGCTAAAAAAGAGAAATTAAGCTATTTTCCTACACTATGCTAGAAAAAGTTCAAAAGCCTACTTTGAGCTTAATTTTAAGCTACCTAGAGGATGACTTAAGGTCTGAAAAGCTAGGGCTTAATAAAGGAGCTTATTGGCTCCTTAGAAAAGCCAAAAGCTTGGGCTGAGGCCTTCTAATAAGCTAGATAAGTGGGCTTAAAAATGGTGTCTAGCACCAGGGCAAATAATCTAAAAACAAGGGGGCTTAATTTGACAGCTTAAAATAAGCTGTCAAATAAGCTCAAAATGAAGAATAAAGTGAAAACAGATTGAAAAAGGCTTAAGAAGAGCTTATATCCAAACTTTCATTTGCTAAAAACAATTTAAGACTGCTGATTTTTGTTCTTAAAAAGAGCTTTTTCTTAAAAAAAAGGACACCAAATTGTTGGCAGTTTTGACTTAGGAAATCAAATGACTCAAAGCACTTTTTTAACAACTTGTTTAGACACACAAATGACACACTTTTTAAACCAAAACTCAAGTGTACAAGAGCTTATCCAAATAAGCTCTTGTATTTCTCAAAAATACAACAGACCTAAAGAATACTTATAAAAACTTGAAAAACAGTTTTTAGACTAAAAAGCTTTGGAAAAACAGACTTAAATAAGCATAAGAATGCTAACCAACTTTGGCCAAATGGCCACAACCCATAACATTTCTGTTTTGACCCATTTTGGGCTTATCCCAAACACCCCTTTATTTCTTAAAAAACGGATTTTAAAGTTATAAAGATTGGTTTAGGCATAAATTTTAAAAGAACAGTGTCAAACAAGCATAGTTAAGCACTAAAGAGTAAAAAGCAAAAGCAAATAAGCAAAATAAGACATAAATAAGCTAAACTAAGCATACCAATGAGCCATCCATTTTTGCTCATTCATCCTTTATCAAACAGTAACTTTTCTTTTTCCTTTTTAATTTTTCTTAAACTCTTGTATTAAAGTTTGGAAATAGATTAAAAAGAGCTTATATTAAGAGCTTATATGAGATTAAAGAAGTACAAGTAACTTAGAACACAATATTAAAAACCAACTGAATTTTCATTAATCTTCAAAATAAAAGTACATAAAAGTTTGGCTACTTAAAAACTTAAAACTGAACTTAAAAAAAAACTACATACATTGCCTCAAGGGCTTACAAAAGACTTATATAGAAAAGCTAAGCTAGGGTTTCACTTCTGTCTTCACTTCTGTGTGTGCTTCTTTGTAGACACACAAACAGTCTTGTGTGCTTGTTGTGAGAGTGTAGAAAACACAAAGCAATCCTAGCCCTTGGATTGTCTTGGTGCCCACTCAAAATCGACACAGCCATTGATTTGAATGGTGGGTTTTTGGATTGCCAGCTTGGCATACCCATGTGGGGGGTGGGGTTTGTTATGGTGATGGTTTTGGAGTGTTGTGGGGAGTCAACGAGGTTGACATTGACAGGATGTGGGGTATTGGAGTTTGGCGGGAAATAGATGGGAGAGATATACAGTGTTTTAAATCTGGTTGTGAGTTTGGGCTTTTGTCAAAAATGGTCCCCCAAGGTGTTTGTGTTTGTTACAAGTTTAGTCCAAGTGGGGGGAAAGTTTGGGGATTAGGCAGAAACACCCCCTAATCGTTATATGGGTCTTTGCATCCATGGTCCTTGTGATGTATGACTTTTGAGGGTTGGCAGACTTGGCCCTTGTGGTTAATACTTTGGGCAGTTGGCATTTTTAGCCCTTGCAATCATTTTCTTTATATCCTTCATTAAATAAGTTAGGGACTTGGCAATTTTAGCCCCCAAACTTATTTTTCTTCACTTTTTGACTTTGGATTTGTCGGGGTTGACTTTGGTTGACTTTTTCACACTTGGGCTTTGTCTTGACTTTGTCTTTTCCACGCTTTTCCATTCCGTGTCTGGTTTTGTCGTTTTGGCTTCATTTTTCGTCCTTTTCTTAGATATCCGTTCCTGCACAACACAATTAGCAAAACAAGCATATATTTGGCATTTTAAGTCCGTTTTTGGTTATTTTAACTTGTTTTTAAAGGTAAAAGGTGTGTGTAATTAAACACATACCAAAATCCCCCATACTAAGGTATTGCCGTGTCCTCACGCAATGCTATGAAGTAAGCATTTAGAAAACTAAGAATCTCAATCACCCTCGACTAATAACTTGGAAAAGTAGCTAAGTGTTCATCGAGGAAGTTAAAGACTCATAAGTTTTGAAAATCCCCGTCTTTACCATTTTTTTATATATACACCTATTCCTACACATCTTTTTGTATTTTTCATTTTTCATTAATCAACTAACTAGAACGTTTTGACTTTCGTTATTTAATAACTTTAAGGGATCATAGAACAAGATGCATTTCGATCCGAGAATGCCCCAAAAAGGATAAATTCATCGTTCCCGACTTTTCACTTATTCCAAACCAAGCTTAAAACGAAATCACCGTTAATTATGAGTTAAGATGCTAACACTACTCATATTTGCAATATTGTTTTATGATTTTACCAAGTTTGTAATGCTACAAGTCCTCTAATTTAGCCAATATAATAACATGTACATAATTATGGTCCTCTAAATTATATTCATCAATTTATGTCCAAAAAGTCCAAATAAAAATGTCTATAATAATTATTTGATTATAGATATATTTAAATAAATTGTAACAATTAATTATGTAAATTAGCTAATACTTGTAATATGCCTAAATAAAATATGTTCTTGCATTCTAACATATTTTAAACATCTTTTCACCATGAATATGTATTTTCTTGATTATATATGAACTTGTTTAATTTTATAAACTTTATAAAATAATAATTAAATGGTGATGTAACAAAATAATAAATATGAATGTATAAAAATGAAATAATTATGAAAGTGTAGGGTTAATGATAGACCTTGAGTGTATGAATGATGATGAACACAATCTAAACCCAAGCTTAGATTCTAACTTAAAATCCTTATGAAAACCCAAATTATCTCTTGAAAACCCTAACTTGTTCTTCTTGAAAAACCCTTGTTCTAACTTATAAAACAACTAGGAACACCTTAGATTATACCCATAATCAACCTTGTATGCTTGTAATATCAAGAAATGGAAAACTACGAAATATTTTGGCAACCCATTTTGAGCCATGGGTTAGGTTATGTATGGAGATAGTTTTTCTTATAATTTTGCTAGTGAAATAAAAAGTGAATGAAAACTTGGAATAGGATCCTATTTATACTCAAAATATCTAGAAAACCATTAACACCAAACCATAGTTTAGGGGAAGATAAGGCATGGCTTTGGGTAGGATTAGCTAGCAGGTTTTTCTTTGTGTAAGTCTGGGTAAGGAAATGATGGAAGTGATTAGTTTCTAGGAGGTTTGAGCACATGGTATAATCTTTAGTAAGAAAAGTGGTAATTGTTTTGTGTTTATACAAGTAAAACTGGCCTTATGGTATTTGTGGGTTGAATTTGTATAATTTTTGGGTATTGGATATAATTGTGGGTATTCGATTGAGTATAAATGGGTAGAATGGTTTACATTTATGCAAAAAGGTTCCAAAGTGCGAAACATAAACATTTTACGTAACGTATAAAAATAAAATAAGAAAAGTCAATTATTGTTTTCGTAAAAATAATTTAACACTTGTTTGACGTAAACTTTTATTTGTTTGATGTCGGTTTACGTTGATTCATTATTTTTGGTTTACACGATTTAACTAGACGATGAAAATTAAAAGTAAACGCACAAAAGTTTAAAGTAAATAGTTGAATATTTACTGACGTAAAATGGCCTAAAATTACGGATTGTTACAAGTGCGACAAGGTTCAAGTTTCAAAAAATTTTGTACAATGTTGAATCTTAAGACTTCAAGGTGTTGTTTTTGAGGTTCTAGGGGTGATCAAGTTGAAGGGTAAAAAGGCTTCAAGGTTTAGTTGATTATCTAGGATTGTGATATATTGACTTGTTGGATAAAAGTAAAAAATTGATATCAGAGCCTTGTTTGAGAAGAATAAATCACACGAGGGGAGAGCCAAAACAAGAGAAAAGAATAAACCGTGCTTGGTTTATCAGTTTCTACGCAACTTTGGTAGAATTAACACCGCGTGTTTATTAACTATTGGATTTCTACGAAATTTAAAATGTAGGTTTAAGACACATAAACCTAGGATCACACTAGATAGATTTTGCATTAGAGATAGGAAGATACAGTCTGTCAAAGTTGGGTGGACAAATATGTTTTTAAGTTATTTTTTATTATTATTTAGCTATCAATGTGTTGATATACGCTGTCTAAAGCTTAGGTTGATTATAGGGAAACTTAAGATGAAATTTAAGTTTTTCAAGGGTTTCTTTAAGTGAAAGAAATTCAATTTCAAGGATTTACTTAGAGATCAAGATTTTGGTCTCAAAAAGTATCGACAAAAGGGTTTAGAGGCTTTAAAAAGTTAACAATTTAGAGTTCCTTATTGATAATTAATATTGAAGCTTAAGAAGCTTCAAGGGTTAGTTAGTTTTGGGGGGCTTGATAAATCAGGATCAAAGATGGAAGACAAACAAGGTTTAAGATGTTTCTTTAGGATTCAAAAAAGTGATTGTTTGGAGTACAAGTTTTGTATACTTGAGGTGAAAATATCAAAAATTTATGGCTTACTAAAGGTTAGTAGATTAATCTTTCAAGAAGCGAGGTTTATAGCAGACAAATTGCAAGACTTATTGGTAAAGTTGGTCAAAAAATAGCTTGATAAGGTTTTTAGCAAGGTTGAGGAAGAATTGATAGTATGAGTACTAGGTTAAATGTCAAAAAGAACGACGAGAATGATGTACACAAGCATGGAGGTTCTAAACAAGTTGGGTTTACGCAACTTGGCCTTATTGTTAAAACAGGATTTCATGGAGTACATCTTAAGAAGCGTGTTTAGATTGAGGTAGAAGTGCAGAGAGCTTAGGAAAATCATGAAGCTGAGGTTATTCATGATAGTAACTATTATGCTACAATGGATCAAAGATGGTTGAGGTTAACCAACTTGAACAAAATACAAACAGATACTGCTTGGTAAATGCGTAGGTACACCTTGGTAAAAAGGTATGGGCAGGCATTAAGAATCTAGAGTATCTGGTCAAGAGTGTTCATATGGTATTGTTGCTGAAAGGAAGAATGCGAAGGAGGTCTAAGGAAACTAACTTGGATTAGTACAATGGCCGGTTAACAAGATGGTTCCAGGTTTGAGATTCCAACATTGGATAAAGATGTTAAGTATTGATATACACTAAATATCACTACTAAGGAGAAAATTGTTGTGATATAATAGAAATTCTTAGTGGGCTAAATTTTAACTAGTCTATGCATATAAATTTAATTGTACTTAGATAAATAGATTTAAGGCTAGACTTAAGCTCTGATTGTTTGATGTGCAAAGCAAGAAAGGATACTATGAAATCATGATTCCACATGGATTGTACCCCCCATCTCTATTAATAAATGTGAGAGAGATGTAAGTTTATTCATTCTTCTTGTCTCGATGTAAGCCTGTATTGTTTATTAACAAAGGAGGTTCGAAGGTATATATTGGTGCATCTTGTTCTTTTCTTTTGTTGATAATCTTGTGATCTTGAGGTGTATACTTTTGATGTGAACTCTTTGATCAATTCTAATCTAAGCTTTAGGTTTGTTAGAGGTTTATCCAACAACCATCTTCATCAACACTTTTAGGATTTTTTAAAATATGCTAACTATAATCTTTTAACCTTTCTTTTAGTAGTTTTTTAGAAAGATGGCTTTATTAAAAGAACATAGGCCATAAGTCGGTACACAAAAAAGATAACCAACATCAAACACAACTAATACAATCACTAGATATGGGCATTCAAGCAACCTATCTAGTAAGCATACTAGAAAGAAAACCTCAAGTATGAAGACACCAAAACTACAAGTGCACAACCTGCTTAATTCGAAGAGTGATGCAACTTTTGATGGAAAAATCCACCAACTCGGATCATCTTCACTCTCATTTTACCTTAAAGTGACTCAATCGTCATTCCATATAGATAGAGGAGATGTTCAATAAACCCCGTCTTTAGCTAATTTATCAGCATCAGAATTACATTCCGGATGAACGTGAACAATGGAATGACTTGAGTAACTTGATAAAAATATGTCTACCATGTGAAATTAAGGTAAAAATCTTCATGGTCTCGTGATTGGAGTATGAGCCTATGAATCCGCATTCAAAGAATCACTTTCAATAACGAACTTTACCAAGTTGAACTTAATCTTTTTGTTTAACATCTTGTACGCTTCTTTAATGGACAACACTTCTGCAACATTAGAATCCATAACACCAAATGGGATAGAGAACAAAGCAACAACAACACCCTCACTATTTCGTAATAAACCATCGATACTCGCCAAACCCGGTTTACCCTTTGCCGAACCGTCCACATTAAATTTTAACGCTCCATCATTAGACGGACACCATTGGGAAGGCCTTTCAACCTTACAGACATCACCAAAACAACCTGTAATTGAGAATATATATTCACAAAGAAGTACAATAATGAATACGAGCACGCCGTAAAAGAAGCTTTGATCCAGCCCCCTGTTCTAAATTTTACTAGATCTATCATATGAGACAAAGAGACTTCCTTATTTGAAAAAAATTACCTTATTTTGAGCTTCCCAAATATGCCACAAAACAGAAAGGAAAGACATTAACCAAACTTCTTTACATTTGATGTCTTTAGCCATATCAGTCCACCATACCAACAAGTCGGTTATGCTTTGAGGAATTACCCATCTAGAACCCCAACCGTCAACTAAAGCCCACCAAATAGTAAGCAAAATTTTGCAATGAACAAAAATATGATCAATTGAATCCACATTACACTTACAAAGTGGACATTCAATATGATTCTTAGAAATAACACCAATTCTTGATAAAAGATCTCTAATTGGCAACTTACCCGATAATACTTGCCAACAAAAAAGACAAGCCTTAGACAGAGCCTTAAATTTCCAAATCAATGGAAGAAGTAGATTACCATGGTAATTCATATTTTTCACTTCATAACAAAACGATTTCGATGAAAACTTACCCGACGATTCAAAAGACCAAATTAATTTGTCATCATTGGATACCACTAACATCATTATTTTAAAAGTGAAGAAAATGAATCAAACTGATCCACCTCCCAATCAAATAATCTTCTCATAAATTTAACATTTCATTTCCATTGACATTCCTCCCAAAAGCCAAAGTTGCAAACTGGAACAGATTTGTGAATTGCCAATGTGAACATCCTTGGAAATGATACTTTAAAATATGACCTTCCACCTAATGATCTTCCTAAAATCTTGTATTGTTCCCTCTCCTGACACAGTGCATTAACCCATTTCTAGCTACAACACCTAATGACGATTTCAAGTAAACTAGACCAAATATCTTCTTCTATAACGGAGACACAAAGTATTTCCTAGGACTTGAAGGAGATAGACTACACTCATTGCTTCCATACTTCACATCAATTAACTTTCTCCAGCACGCCTCTTTCTGGTTTCCATATCACCATAAACATTTACATAGCAACGCTTCATTTCTAGTTCAAAGATTTCCAACACAAGGCCTTCATTTTGCTTGCTTTTAGTGATCGTATTCCAATCTATTGTACATATCTTCCGTTCGCTAGGATCTTTTTCCCAGAAGAAACTTCTCCTGATTTTATCTATCTCCTCTAAAACACATGCTGAGACCTAAAATAAAGATAAAAATTATAAAGGAAGACTATTAAAAACTGAATTTATAAGCACTATTTGACTCGCTCTCAAAATGAATCTTGACTTCCATTTGACTAAACCTTCTCTAAGCCTCACAATTACGGGATCCCATACTGCTTTAAAAGTAGGATTAGCTTCGACCGACAAACAGTGGTATCAAAAAGGAATAGAGCCAACTCAACAGCCTAGATCGTTACCACATAAATGAACCAAATTCTCCTCAACATCGACCCCAATTAACGTGCTTTTAGAGAAGTTAATTCTTAAACCTGCTGATAGTTAAAAACATCTTAGAACTCTTTTAACATTCCACAGAGATTCCTTCTTCACATCACAAAAAATCAATGTATCGTCAATAAATTGAAGGTGAGATATATGAAATGAATGAACTTTTCTGACATTGACGCCTTGAAATAAACCTATTTGAATAGCTTTAGAAATCAAGGAATTAAAACCTTCACTTACAATATTGAATAAGAACGCTGATAAAGAATCACCTTGTCTTAACCTTTTTTTCAGTTGGAAGAAGTCGGTAGGAGAGCCGTTGATTAAAACAGCAGCCCTGGGCGAAGATAAGCAAAAATTGATCCATCTTCTCCATTTTTGACAAAAATTCATCTCACCCAATATCCGATCAATAAAAGACCATTCTAGCGTATCGTAAGACTTCTCAAAATCGATTTAAAAATCATTCCACTGGTCTTAGAATATTTCAATGAATGAATAACCTCATTTGCAATCAAAATACAATCCAAAATTTTCCTATTCTTTATAAAAGCGAACTCAGAAGTCCCAACCACCAACTCCATAACTGATTTTAATCTCTCTGCTAATACTTTAGCAAGAACTTTATACATACTACTAATCAAAGAAATTAGCCTGAAATCATTTATATCTTGAGGACATAACTTCTTTGGAATGAGAGCAATAAAGTAGTTGTTCAAGGCCTTAGGGAAACAACCTTTAACATGAATTTATTTAAAGAAACGAATCATGTCTTCCTTTATAACCTTCCAATTTTGTTTTAAAATCTTGAAATTCAAACCGTCTGGCCTTGGAGCACGATCTTCACCACAACATTAAACTGCTGACTTTATCACGATCTCTAAAAATGGTGATTCAAGTTGAGCCGACTCATCTTTAGAAATCATCTTAAAAGCTCCATGTAAAGGCCAAAAAAATGGACCTCTACTACTCTAAAAATGTTCTCTAAAGAATTTTGTAGTAGCTCGTTTAGCCTTGTAAGGATAAGAATACACCTCACCCTTAACCGATATAGATTGAAGAGAATTTGACCTCATACAACTGTTATATATCATGTGAAAAAAATTTGAATACAATAACCAGGTCTAAGCCATTTTGCACAAGACTTTTGATATGTATTCATCACTTCTTTTCTCCTAAGGCACCTGATTGAACACTTTAAAGCAACAAATTCCTTCCACAATTCTTCATTAAGGCTATCACTCTGCCTTAATGCTTCCACCTGAGATAACCTCCTCTCTTTTGACTTGATTTCTTTCATAACTAATGCGAATCTATGATTGAACTTTTCTTTTAACTTGTTTTTCACATTCTTTAACTTTTTCACAAGATAAAAACCAGAACCTCCTTCTAAACTTGATGGCTTCCATGCATTTTGGAAGCTCTTTCAAGCCACCAATTATATACTTTGAATGGCTTGGGACTCTAATTTACTAACGACCACCCTATCCTTACTGCGTAATGTGGTTGTGTTTTTATATTAGAGTTACACAATGAAAATAGATTCACCAGAATCATTTAGTAAGGTGTAATATAGGAAAAGTCATTTCAAAAGATTTAAGTCAGAGTATAAGTCATACTCTAAGTTTTATGATGCTTGTTCACAGAACTTTTAGATAGAATATTAAAAAGGATTGAAAATAAAATCAATGGAGTTTTGCTTAAACTTGGTGTGTAAAAGAAGACTAAGTCTCTGTTTTCGTTTCTTTATTTTAATTATTCATGTTAATCTCTTCAAGTATGTAAACTGTTTTCAAATAAACCTTAAGCTTTATAAATTAGCATAAAGATATGTACAGATACCCTTTGTAAATATCGATAGTTGAGTTTTATATACAAAATAGCTAGTGGGTCTTTAATACTCATAAAAGAAACAACAACATGATTATTGTATGTCCAATCTTTCACTTGCCCTTTTAAATTTTCAAGCTACTTTATATAAACCTTAAGTCTATGTATTTATTTCAGTATGTATCTATGTTAATAATATCATAATTGAAAATAGGAGCCCTATATAGTGTTGGAAATTTAGATAAAGTGAGGGTTCATGTCACACCTAGTAATGGGCTTGGAGGTATGAAGTGTACACCCATCAGGATCATGACCAGCCTAACTATGATAGTGGTATATGAAATTCAGTGAGTATACTCTTCAGTGAGTACCACTCTGAACTAAACAATAATCATCAGCTTCTTACTATTTAGTAAGTAGGATTTGAAGGATCTCAAGGATCTCATCCAAGAGTAGTCTCTTTTAGAAAGTTCATCTCTTTAGCGAGTGAACTTATCAGAGGACACACTTAGAGAGTAATCTTCTTCAGTGAGCTATCTCTTAAGCGAGCTAATATGTTCAAACTTAATTCAACCAACTTGTAACGACTTTGACGTATTTAAGGGCAATTATAACTGGATTTGATGACCACATTTAATTGGTAATGTTAGGAATTCAGAAAACTCTTGGTAACTCCTAAAATATAGTTCTTAGCTCGTAGTGCGTTATATGCAAAAGTTAAGCTAATCGAGTCAACATAAGGCTCTCCTTATGTTGACCACACCACTATTTGTAATTATAAATACCCTATCCTTTCATGGAGAGGGTGTTGGCACATTTTACATTTCACTTAATACATATTTGTTTCTCTCACTAGAAGTGTCCAACCACTCTTTCTCTTTCTAAATTTCTCCCTTTTATTTCAAAGATTGTTGTGTGATTGATACTCTACAATTGGTATCATTCGCTAAGGTTTCATCTTGGGGCGTTTAGTGATTTGTGTGGTTTGGTTTGCTTATTGTCGTGCTTATTTTGGGCTTATTTAGGGATTTGGCTTATTTATGTTTTGTGCTTATTTGAATCTAAAGTTTGAATCTTTCTATCTAAAAACAATCCCTAGTATATTTAAAAAGTCTCTACTTGCAAAAATCTTAAATTGTTTTTACATTTTAAGGCATATTTTGAAAATCTTGATCTTAAATTTTTGTTGTTAAAAACATTAAAGTTTTGATTTTTATGATAAATATTGCCTAGTAATACTCAGTTTTGCAAAAGTTTTCAAGAAAAAAAGTCAAAAGGGTGGTTTTTAGGTGATTTTTTATGATTGTTTTGTTTTTGCTATATTTGTGCGGAATATGTTTTGAAGAATCATGTGAAATATGTCATGTAACAAAGTATGTGAAATATGTCATGAAACTAAGTGTGTGAAATATGTCATGTAACAAAGTGTGTAAAATATTTCATGCAAAATAAGTCATGTGAAATATTACACGTGTAACAAGCTTGCGAAATAAGACACAATCTAAAACAAAACTCTGCTAAAATTTTATTACTTGTGCGATTTATGTTACACAAAGGGTATTAAATATGTCATGTAACAAAGTGTGTGAAATATGTCATGTAACAAAGTGTTTGAAATATTACATGTAACAATCATGCGATTTATGACATAACACATTTCACCAAATTTCAAATTCGATAATGCTATTTCGGTTTAACTAAATTTCGGTTAAAGGCATTTTTGATTAACTCAATTTGGACTTCAAATACTATAATTCTATTTTCACGGTTTCTTCTTGATTTAGTAAAATCTTGTGAAAGTCTTATTTCATTTCTCGTTAAGACTTGTAAAATCCCATGAACTAGAATCCTAATCATCCAACCACATTAACAATCACTTTATCTATGTTGATCCCAATAGAATAGATATTTCTTAGCTTGTATAAGGCTAAGTTGTATTGAATAAATTCAAAACAACTATGATAGATACTTTGATTGTGAATATCAAAGACTACGCTGAATCTAGTCAATGATACTAAGAAGAATTTCAATGAAACAGTATTAAATAAGATTAATAACAAAATAGTTTACCAATCTTTTAGCCTCAATATAAAACGAACACTCTTAATAGTATTAGGGTTTACAAAACCTTGAAGCTATATAGATATCAAAACAAACAATTTCTAGATGTCTAACTCTATGTCCTAGGACCTCCTTTTATACACCAAGGAGTCTTAACCGGCTTATAATATTTTCCTAAGTTATTATGATCTTCTAAACAAATAACTTATACATATCTTTTACAAAAATATCTCATTCTTATCACATAAGCAATCTTTATCTTTTCTCTGATAAATCTTTGATCTCTTCTCTGTAAGCATAAACTCTTCTAGCAGACACTAATTTATACTTAGCAGTAGTAACTAATACCTTAACAGTCTTAACTTCCACTTAGCAGTAGTAACCTCTAAATAGCATCAAGAGGCTTTTAATCCCAACAATCCTCCCATAAACTTGATATTTATCTTCAAAATTATCAAGTTTCTTTATTAAAAGTCTTCACCAGCAGTAGTAACTTACACTAGCAGTAGTAACATATACTAGAAGTTACTAATACTTAGCATATTTTTTCATTTTGTTTTACTAACAACACTAATTGTATATTAGCAGTAGTAACTAAATACATTAACAGTCTTAACCTTCCAATTTAGCAGTAAGTAACCTCTTAATTGCATCAAGAGGTTTTAATCCAACATCCTCCCAATAACGTGATATTTTATCTTTCAAAATTATCAAGTTTCTTTATTAAAAGTCTTCACCATCACCAGGAGGATGCTTTCAAACACTTCTAGGATTCTTGAGCTATTTTGTGATGAGCTTAAGAAGCTGATAACATATTTCATTCTAATGATCAGCTTGAAGCTTCTTGTTGAGCATGCTTGTGATTATTGCAAGTGTAAGGGGATACCTTTTCTCTACCAACATAAAGATATGCATAGATTGTAGCCTCAAAGTGTAATCTATAAGAATCAAATAGCTTCCATATCAACACTTTTTCATTTTGAAGAGTCCTCCATACTGGACTTTCTACATCAGTTTCAAACATTGTCATTAGGTCCCCCCATAACACTCTCTCATATCCCTCCCCTGGCCTTGTTGATCCATGCTTAGCTTTCACCAGTTTCCACAGAGTTTCCAAATCTTCTCTGTCAAAATCTCTAAGCATCTAAATCATTGATGAGTACCTTTTTAAACTTCCATTAGCTCTTATGATTTGAAATAGACTGATCTTTATTTCTTTAGCAATCTTCCAATAAACAATGCTTAGAAGTTTAGTAGCTAATGGTATAGCATCAATTGCTACTTCATCTTCATCAGGAATAACCTTTATAAGCTTTTTCATCTCAGCTTCTTCTTGAACATCATCTATCTTTTGCATCTTTTCCTTCTCTTGTTCTAGCTCTTCACCTGCTCTCTTTAAGCTACTTTCTTATGCCATCTCTGCTTTAGTTTTCTTTGAGCTCTCTTTCAGCAACTCAATATCCTTATCAACAAACATGTTTACCCTTGTCATGGCTTCATCAAATAACTTTTGCATTTCTTCAAATGACTTGTTCTACAATTGACTTTGCTTGTAACCAGCCATGTTTTTCAAATAAGTTGACATTGTACTTTTCTTTTGTGCTTTAGTTGGTGGCTTGTTCTTCTTTTCTTGAGCTCTTAATGCTGCAAAGTGTTTCTTTCTCTTCTCTAAGAGTTCTATAAATAATCTTGCCTTATCTTTATTTGTTAATTCTTCTTGCTCTCTTGCTTGTAATCTTTTAGCCAATAACCTATCAGCCTCTATCATTGCTTGCACATTATCCCATGAGATGTTTGCTTCTTCAACTTTCTCAGCCTTCTCTCTTGCAAGTCTTGCTTGTTCTTCTTCTTTAGCTTGTAGCTTGAAAGCAAGTTCTTCATCAAGTCTTATTTGTTCTTTCATCTTCAAAGGCTTCTCAGGTTCAATCATCTTAGCTTTGCCTTTGTCCTTGATGTTTGAAGGTATTGATGTTAGTGTTGGTCTTGTTGTAGATTCACCAGGGTCTCTAAAAGTAATGCTTTTAGCTTTGGTTATTATTGAAGGTGCTGTTGTGGTTGTACTCTGCACTGGCTCTTGTACCACAACCTTAGGTTTTGCACTCCTTAATTCAGCCAATGCTTAAGCCAAAGTGATCTCTTCAGTAGTAATTGTTGTAGCAGCACTAACTTCAGCAGTACTAACTACTTCTTCAACAACTTTTTCACTTTGCTCTACAACAAACACTTATTTACCATTAAAAACATCTATATCAAACATTTGAGCATCATCATACCTCTCCTGAGTCTCATCAATCAATGTAACATCTACATCAGCATCAATATCAGCTATTTTCCTCCCCTGTTTGGATGCATCCTCCTGATCACCCAAACCTTCATCTTTAGAGGAAATAACTTGTGCAAATCTACCAATCTTTAAATAATATTTTCATCCCTGGAGTTTTTGACTTCCTTTTCCTTTCCATCTTCTTAACTCTCTTCTTTAAACTAGCAATCTCCATTGCTTGAGCAGTCTTTATTGTCTCTAAGTCAAGAACTCTATCATACAGTTTGGTACAAAGATCTATTAATTCCTTAAGTGTCAGTCTGTCCTCCCCACTTCCAAGTGTGTTAACTCTTGAGAGAGGTGGGTCATTGGACTGTGTAGGTATATTTTCCTCATTGGCATCCTTATCTGCTATAGGCTCTGTAGGACCACTGGATTAAGGAGTCTTAGTGTCTTTTCTTTGTTTTCTCCTAGATTGTTTCTTCTGAGGTTGTGATGTTGATAGTTGAATGATGGGTGTGTGATGGGGATTAGTTGGTAAAGCTGAACCTTCACCTATTTCTTCTTCAGCTTGAACCATTATGGTTGGAAATAAGGGTGTAACTGCTCTAGAGAATCATTTCCCAACCCTTTTTATATTGCCAAATACCTTCTTTGTGTGAGAGGGTGTAACAAAAAGTTCATCATGAGTAGACATATCAGCAACTTATTTATCCAAAAAGACTTACACAAACCTTGGATACATTAGAAATTTGGCACTACTATCCACATTCTTCACCATACTTTCAAAGATATACTTAGAAAAATTAAATTTCTGGTTTGTAGCTAAGCAGATTATTGTAGAGGCCATAGTGCTACTAAATTTGTTCCATGCAGTAGACTTAGCACTTAGGCATTGTAGAATAGTATGGATCAAAAACTTCCATTGAGGAGAAAAGAAAGCTTTGTAGAATGTATGTTTCTGAGAAGGTTTTTCATATACCATTAAAGCAAGTTACTTAAAAATATCAGCATTGGGTAGACATTTAATTCCTTCAGCATCTTCCAATTTAAGATCTCTTCTTATACTTGTTTTAGTGATGATCACTTTCTTCCCATCCACTAGGGCTTGTAACTGAACTTCTCCATTAACAGTTTTTACCTTTGTAGTAGCCCAAAACTGCTCAAGAAGTATAGATTATAGGATTAACTGTTAAAGCATATTTGATAGGATTTGCATTCAAGAAATCCAGAATTTGCTCAAACCCATTCTGTGGGTTTAGCCAAGAACACGACCATGTTGTGTGAATGAGCAAACTTTGGAGCAGACATTGTAATGGGTTTTGATGATTAACGATGAAATTGAGTTAGGGTTAATGATTAGAGAGTATATGAAAGATTGAAATCAATTAAATGATTGAATGAAACTCTTAATCAAAATATTTATGAAACTACCCTCAACAGCATTAATGTTCACTAGCAGTTGTAAGTTATGCCTAACAACATTAACTTTCAACTAGCAGTAGTACGTAACCCAGCAGTAGTAACTCAGTAGTAAATTAAGCCTAGCAGCATTAACTTACAACCAGCAGTAGTAAGTTATACCTAGCAGCATTAACTTTCTCTAGCATTAGTAAGTTTATGCCTAGAAGCATTAACTTTGAATCACTATCATTAACTCTAATTCCTTTCTAATCAGTATTTCCATCATCAAATTAGTATTTTAACTTACAAATTCTCTCTATCTATTTTTTATTTCTCTCAATTCTTTTAGCTTACAATTCTCTCTGTCTGTTTTTGATTTCTCTCAATTCTTTTAGCTCACAATTCTCTCTATCTGTTTTTGATTTCTCTTAATTCTTTTAGCTCGCAATTCTCTCTGTTTGTTTTTATCACACATCTCTCTTTTTGTTTTTCAACTCACAACTTCTCTTATTTCTTTTTCTCACTAAATCACTATGTCTGTTTTTATATCACACATCTTTCTTTCTGTTTTTTAGCTCACTATATCTCTCAATTATTTTTCTCACCAATTTACTCTATCTGTTTTTATTTTTACACATCTCTCTTTCTATTTTTTGGCTCACTATATCTCTCAATTCTCACAGTATTAATTATACCAGCAGTAGTAAGTATAACTAACAGTATTAACTCAACAGTATTAAGTATAACTAGCAGCACTAATTATACTTAACAATAGAAACCTTTAAGTTACAAGTACTTACTCAAACTTCATCCTTAGCACCTTTTTCATTCCATTCCAAACATCCTTCCATTAATCAAGAATTTAGAGATTAAGCATTCCAATACTTGTAATCAGATATTGAAATCTGCTAACATCAAATGCTTTTGTGAGTAAATCTACAACATTCTGGTCTGTGTGAATCTTGATCATCTGGATAAGCTTCTTCTCATAAGAATCTCTATTAAAGTGATGCCTAATCTCAATGTGCTTTGTCTTTGAGTGAAAAATAGGGTTCTTAACTATGCAGATAATACTTTCATTATTAATATGAATCTTAGTCTGCATAAAGTTATATCCATAATCCAACAATTGATTTTGAATCCAAAGTACTTGGCCACAATAATTTGAAGCAACTATATACTCAGCTTTAGTTGTGGAATTAGCAACCACAGTCTGCTTCTTGCATTGCCATGAAATCAGTCTACACCCAAGGAATTGACAACCTCTTGTTGTGGACTTCCTATCTAAGCTTGCTCCTGCATAGTCACTATTAGTATATGCCACCAAATCAAAAGGTGAATCCTTAGGATACCAAAGGCCCAATTTAGGTTGACCTTTTAAGTATCGAAAGATCCTTTTTATAGCATGAAGATGTGAACTTTTAGGATTGACTTGGAATCTTGCACAAGCACATACTACAAACATAATATCAGGCCATGAAGAAGTTAGATACATCAATGATACAATCATGGATCTATACAATTGTTCATCTACATCTTCACCATTTATATCTTTAAGCAAAGGCTTTTGTGTTTGTCTTGACATTAGTAAAATTACATTTCTTCAAAATCTCAGTCACATACTTGTCTTTACTGATAAAAATCCCATCCTCCTTCTGCTTTACTTGCAGTCCTAAGAAGAATGTGAGTTCACCTATAGAACTCATTTGAAACTTCTTATGCATTATCTTCTTAAATTATGTGCATAACATCTTCTTTGTAGAACCCAAAATGATATCATCTACATGTACTTGAACTAACAAAATATCACCTTGGTCCCTCTTGATAAATAAAGTTTTGTCTATCTTTCCTCTCTGAAACACATTTTCTAACAAATAAGTGGACAAGGTCTCATACCAAGCTCTGGGAGCTTGATGCAAACCATAGAGAGCAATTTCTACTTTGTAAACTCTGTCAAGGAAGTCTGGATCTTCAAATCCTGGTGATTGACAAACATAGACTTCCTCTTCAATCTTACCATAAAGAAAAGCACTCTTGACATCCTTCTGGTACACCACAAAGTCTTTAAATGAGGCATAGGCTAAGAATAGCCTAATTGCTTCAATTCTGGCAACAGGGACAAAAACTTCATCATAGTCAATCCCTTCTTCTTGTGTGTACCCTTGAGCAACCAATCTTGCTTTGTTCTTTATCACAATGCCTCTTTCATCCTTCTTGTTCCTGTAAACCCATTTAGTGCCTATGGCCCTTTTGCCATTTGGTAAATCCACCAGGGTCCAAACCTTTTGTAAATTGAATTATAGAAGCTCATCCTGCATAGCTTCTATCCAACTTGGATCCTTCAATGCTTAGATTACCTTCTTGGGTTCTTCTTGTGTTCTTCTTGTGATAAAAAGCAAGCAAACAAACAATTTTGAAAGTCTTTATGGTTTGTTCTTTGCTGAACTGAACTAAACAAACCATGTTCTTTCAAATTCTTTATCATTCTTGTTGTTTGCTGTGCTGAATTTAAGTGTTTAATAATTTGTTCAATTGGATGATCTTTGTGTATTCTTGTAGTTGGAATAGGACTGACAAGCATAAATGCATCTAAATTGTTCATGTCAGCCTCTACACCAACATCTTTATCATCATCTGAATAAACAATATCTTCCAATTCAGGCATATTTGGATAATTTGGAAGTTCAATGCTTGTTTTTGGATCAACAAAATTAACTTCTGTGATAGCAGCATTAACAGTTAAACTAACAGCATTAACATTGTTAGTGTTGTTTCCATCACTAGCAACATTAATATTGTTAGTGCTGTTAATATAATCATCCTTCTCTTGATTAATTCTTGGCTCCTCTGTACTTGGAACCTCACTATCTTTCCTTAGATCTTCAACATCCTTCTTTTCCTCCTCCCCTGATAGTTTGAATCCAGCATCAAGACAATCCTTTGAATTATAAGAGAATAGTGGATCAACATGCCACATTGGTAGCAAAATGTAATCTTTGCCAGGTATTGTCTCTATTTTAGCTTTACCTGCATCATCACATGCTTTTGTACCTGCATTACCATTAGATTGATTCCCTGTAACAACTGGCTTATAGTTCATTGACTTTGTTAGTGCATCAATATTAAAAAGCCAATTTGGTTCACTTCCTGCAATATTAGGTATATTCTCACTAAACTAAACATGCAGGTTCTCTTCAACTATCCTAGTTCTACTGTTGAATACTCTGAATGCTTTGCTATTGGTAGAGTATCCTACAAAGAACCCTTCATCAGCCTTTCTATTAAATTTTCCTAGGTGATCTATGGTATTAAGGATTGTAACAGGATACCCAAATCGCTTCATGAAGCTTAAGGCAGGTTTTCTACCTAGAAAAAGTTCATAAGGGGTCTTGTTGTGAGGCTTGATAACTAACACCCTATTTTGGACAAAACAAGCAGTATTAACTGCTTCAGTCTAGAAAGTTGTTGGCAATTTTAAATCAGCTAGCATAGTCCTAGCAGCCTCTATTAGTGTCCTATTTTTCCTTTCTGCTACTCCATTTTGTTGTGGAGTCCTAACAACACTAAATTCCCTCTTAATACCCTTCATTTTATAGAACTGATGCATGACCCTATTCTTGAATTCAGTCCCATTATCACATCTAATCACTTTTACCTTAAGGTCTATTAGATTTTCTATGCCTGTTATGAATGTTTTAAAGAATTCATTAGTTTCATCCTTAGTGGCTAAAAAGAAAACCTAACTAAACATACTAAAATCATCTGTGACAACTAGGCAGTACATCATTTTCATTAAACTCTTTACAAATGTTGGGCCAAACAAATCCATGTGCAACATTTGTAATGGTTGGCTGATTGAACTGATTGTTTTGGTCTTACAAGAAGCTCTGTGTTGCTTTCCCTTCTGACAAGCAACACATGCTTGATTAATTTTAAAAAGTTTTGAAGGTAAACATCTTTCAAGGTTTCCTTTTACCAGTTTATTCATTGTTTTGAAATTTACATGTCCAAGCCTCCTATGCCAAAGATTAGATTCATTTGGTGTGGCTTTTGCAAAGAGACAAGTGAGACCTCCTTTAGGAACAACATTCTTTAAGTCAGCACTGTACATGTTATCCTTTCTAGGAACTTTAAGTAAAACATGACTTTCATCAGTTAAATTAAAGTCTGGAGACAGAATAACACATTCAGTATCAGTAAAAAGAACACTATTCTTCTTGTCACACATTTGTGAGACACTGAAGAGGTTAAACTTTAGTTCCTTTACAAAATACACATCTTCAAATCTAATTTACTAGTTCTTATTTTACCTTTCCCAGTAATTTTCCCTCATTTGGAATTACATCCAAAGGCAACAAATCCTCCATCAATTTCTTTATAATCTATATAATAAGATCTGTTTCCTATCATGTTCCTAGAGCATCCACTTTCAATCACTCCTTTATGCTTAAAATCTTACTATGGATTGCCCTGCACATAATGGTAGGAAAATTGGTTTCTTTTGGGGACCCAAGCCATTACTGACTTGGATCTGCCTTGTTCATTAATATAGTCAAATATTTTAAAGGACAATGATGCAAGATTGTTTCTGGATACATGGTCTAAAACTTTATGCTTTGGTCTTCAAACCCAACATGTTGAGGCCTTAATAGTATTTCCCTTATTTCCCTTAACAGCACTAAGAACTGCTTTTGGCCTAGCAGTATTAACCCTTGTTCCCTTAACAGTATTAACCTTTTTAGTGAAATTACTATTATTAGCGTTGTAATATTGTTAACAGGCCTTCTACATGTTGAATATGCATTATTAATAACATTTTTCATGGGTCCTACGTTATTCACTATTGTTCTTGGTTGAACAGTATTAACTGGTCTAACAATATTAACTGAAATTGGGCCAGACCTAGATAAGACTGTTCTTGGAACCATGTTCCTTTTTGGACTGGGGTGAGTTAATTTAGAGAATTGTGTTTAGTTTACCCTTGAATCATTGGTCCCATAACTGGTTTTGCAAACCTTTGATTATTATACCAGTTATTGCAATTATTCTTCAAATGATCAAAACTACCACAACATTGACATGACAAGCTTTGTTGAACATCTCAAAATTACTCCCTAAATTTTTGAGACATCTGTTTGTTAAAGTTTCTCTATAGTTTCCCCTAGGACTTCTAGATGGACTGAAATATGGACTGTATGTGTCTTGCCTAATTTGCTCAATAGGTTTCCTATCAGTTTTAGGTTTAACAAACTCAATTTTAGTAAAATCAGGCCTAACTGTTTGAAATTTAGGCCCATCTTCTTCCTCACTTTCAGAACACATAATCTAAATTGGGCACATTGTTCTTTCCTAGCAGTCTTAGGTTCATTAGTCTCAACAATAAGCTTTTTTACTACAGACTCACTAACAGACTCATTCACATCAACAAAATCATCTAGACTAGGATAAACTAAATCAGGTTTTGGTGGCATAAAATTCTCAGTATAGGGAGGTGGGATAGCATTATACCCTAATCCTATTTTACACTTATCCATTATCTGTCTGTCTAGAAGTTTACTTAGGTTTTTTGATGAATTTTCAAATTTTTGTATTGTAAGTTGAACCTCATCTTTTTCTTTTTAGCCAACTCTAACTTCTTTTTAAGCTCTGTAATATCTAAATCTTTTAAATATATTTCACGTTTTAAGATGTTTTTTATATCTTCCTCATCGCGCCCGCCCAACAGACTCGTTTTTCTTAAAGACTAATAGTCTAGCTTCTACAGATTCTAAACCAGTTTTATAAAAGACAACACTTATCCTAGATGTTCTTAAGTCTTTGACTAATTGTTCATTTTGTTCTCTTAGATTTTTTACACATTCTAAGCAAGATGAACAACAATTTGAGTCATTAGATACCTTAGAGTTTGTAGAAGAAATTGAACTTGTTGAGGAATAAGCCATGAGAGCAAAATTAGTTAGACCTTCTTCTGCTTGGTCACTCCAATCATAGCCAAAGCCATCACACTGAGACACTACGGCATTTGAAGTAGTTTCCTCAACTGGCACAGTCCTTCTTGTAGGCTCCTTGTTCTTGCTGTCTTGATTCCTGGGTGCCCTGCATTCCCTTGCAAAGTGTCCTCTCTTGTGGCAGTTGAAACACTCCACCTTGGACTTGTCAAACCCAATTCTTTCTTTGTTGGCCATGTCCAGCTTCCTTCCAGTATTCTTCAAGAATCTTCTTGCCCTCATAGTTAGCATAGCAATGTTCCACCTCAAATCCATCTCTTTTAGATCATTAAGATTGATTTGTTGTTAATCTTCATTATCTAGCTGTGGAATACTTAGTTGGCTAGCAAAGAGGGAATAAATCACAGCATCACTTAAATTTTCAACAGTTGTTGAGCTATCAGCAACACCTTGAGTGCTAGCAGTATTAACACCCTGAGCAGTATTAACTGCTCTAGTTGCACCGTTAGTGCTGTTATAGGACATGAAGGCTACATTGTGTGAGTTTGTGGTTGAGCTAGATGTCCCCTTGACCTCTGATTCATAATCCTTTAGGTTGTTAAAGAGGTCATCTAAACTCAATGTCTTAATCTCTGGTTTGTTCCTCCACATAATAGTTTGCATAGTCCATTCTTGTGACAAACTTTTCAAAAATTTTTGATTGATGTCTTCTTGAGGGATAACTTCACCATGCATCTCCTGTTGACTAATTAGATTTTGAAGCCTTTCATAAGTTTGCTCAATCACTTATGTGCTGGATGCAGCAAAATTTTCATATTTCTACTTCAGTATTTTTTTTTGAGTTTTCTTTGTAGCAATATTACCTCCAAATCTGTTCTCAATAGCTTGCATCAGTATCTTAGCATTCTTGTATGAGTTGAACTTTAATTGATGCTCATTAAGTAAGGCCATCAACAAAGTGCTTCTTGCCTTTAACTCTGCCCTTCTTTGTGCCTTTTCTTCAACACTTATAGGAGGGATAACAGTCTCTTTACTATCAACAGTTTTTGTTACTATAGGTGCATTACCATTTTCTACGATCTCCAATAGAGTGTAATCAATGCACTGTAGGTATTGCTCCATCCTCATTTTCCAGAGATCATACTCACCAGGTTGGAGTATGGGTAGTTTGATGGTTTAAGTAGATTAAGAGTCCTTTGCTTCTTGAAAAAGTAGATCTTGTGTATAGTAAAGTTTCTTCTTATTCAAAGCTTCTCACAAGCTCTGATACCACTTGTTGATCCCAATAAAATAGATCTTGCTTAGCTTGTATAAGCCTAAGTTGTATTGAATAAATTTAAAACAACTATGATAGAAACTTTGATTGTGAATATCAAAGACTATGCGGAATCTAGTCAATGATACTAAGAAGAATTTCAATGAAACAGTAATAAATAAGATTAATAACAAACAGTTTACCAAACTTTCAGCCTCAATATAATACGAACACTCTTAATAGTGTTAGGGTTACAAAACCTTGAAGCTACGAATAGATTGACAGAACAATGAAAAGATGATGTCAATCTCTATTCCCTAGGACCTCCTTTTATACACCAAGGAGTCCTAACTGACTTACAATATTTTTCTAAGTTATCATGATCTTCTAAACAAATAACTTATATGTATCTTTTACAAAAATATGTCATACATATATAACCAATCTTTATCTTCAATCAATCTTTATCCATTAGCAGTTGTAACTTTGTACCAGTAGCATTAACTCTGAACACTAGCAGCAGTAACTTATACACCAGCAGCATTAACTTTCTTCTTGAGCAGCACTAACTTTGATAAGAGTAGCAGTAATTCCAAACAACCTTATGAAGCTTTTAATCCCAACATAAATGCTCCATTTGAATGTAGGTTCTTAGAATACTTCTTATCTTTTTGCAAAGAATAAGTAGTAAACTGAGAAACCTTTATCGAAAATGGTTTTGAAGATTCACCCGTGTAAATCTTTTTCGAAACATTTACTTTTGGAATTGATTATGTGAAAACTTGAGAAATAACATTTTTCTGTTTTATTGAATCAAACAATCTTTTGTAATGCATTCTCAAATTATCGTTCTCTTTTATAAGTTTTTCCCAAGAAGTTTCATATTTCTCTTTCAACACATTATATGATGTTCTCGAATTATTGTTTTCCTTTTGCAACGAAGTGTAATTTTAAGATGCTAACTTCAATTTTAATAAAACATTTTGTTTTTCAAGATATGCAAAATACATTTCAAATTTATCAGTTCTTTTTTAAAGCTATGTTTTGACATCATCAAAATATTTGACTCGTTCTGCTAAAACCTTTTCCATCTTTAAAATCTTAGTCTCAAACATCTTTTTTCTTCATCAAAACGTTTAACTATATCCCCCATTTCTTTTACAAATCCAAATTATTAGTCTCAAACGTTGAACTTGTAATGGAAATATTTGAAACATTTGAATCATATTCTTTCTCAATCGTTTCAATCATTTTCTCAAGAGAAGTATCATGTTTTAAAAAATTAAACTTTGTTTCAAGTCTTTGTTTTGAAACATCATTGGAAGCTAACAAATCATTATACTCTTTTTGCACTGAAGAAGATACTTTTTTAAGAAATTCATTTTTTTTCTAAAACATTCGTTTATCTTCTTTAAAAATAATGATTTGTTGTTTTATCTCTTTATTTGAAATCTAAAGTTTCTCTAGATAGTTCGAAACTTGAGATTTCATTTGATTAATCTTTTCTAACAACTTAGATTCTCTTGATTTTAGAACTTTATTTTCAGTCTGCAAACTTTTTATTTCAACCTTTTAACTCTCAATTTCTTTTAAAGCACAATATTTTTCATCTAAAAAACGTACAACCATATCAACAGTTTCTTTTAATTGTGTTTGCAAACTCAAAATCAAATACTTTTTTGAGTTATCTTGTGTGTCATGAACTATTTTTGAATCAAACTCAGATTTTACCTTATAAAATGTCTCAAATTGTTCTTCCACCAATTGCATTTTCTCACACTAAGTAGAAACCAATTCATCTCTTTGTCTCAAAGTGACTTTTACAAATTCATGTGCCCTTTTAAGTTCTTCAACCGATAACTTCAAACCTTCATTTTCACTTTTAAGTTCCGCAACTTGCACTTGAAGAGTTTGAATCGTTGTAGAATCAACAACTTTTGGCTTTAGATGTTTTCACTTTGAATTGATTAAAGTTGTTGAACACTTACAAGCTCACCACTGAGGTTAGCCATCACACGGTCAAGTTTATATAGAATTAAATTACAATATCAAGAAGAAAACTTACAATACAATTAAAGAGAGTATATGAAGAACCTGAACAAAGTCCAACCAGAAATAATCAACAAAGAAGACGGAGGCTCGTGTTGAACACGATTCCCTTAAAGTAATTTCTTGTACAATAATCACGGCTGTTTCCCAGGGTACAACGGCCGAAGCAGGAAGACTACCGGAATTGACAAATTGCCCAAAATTCTACTTGAATTCTTATGAGTATACTGAGAGAGGAAAGTAAGTTGTGTGCTTCTGGTGTCTATGGTGTGTCGGGAATGGTTGAGATTGCTTTCAATTTATACACATTCATATTGTAACATATGATGTAATAGTGCAATTAATATTGGTTAATGACTCATTAATTTGCTGTTATAAACCTTTGAAACAAAACATAACAGCCAATTTAATTATCAGTTAATGACCCATTAATTTGCAGTTATAAACCTTTGAAATAAATCATAACAACCAATTCAATTTTTAGTTCATTAATTTGCTATTATAAACCTTTGAAACAAATCATAACAGCCAATTCAATTATTAGTTTCCAAACAAATCTCATAACTGACATTTAACCATTTCCCCTCCATTTCAACTACCTTTCTTTGAGACTCGATATCTCATTCACACTAACTCCGTTTTGGACATATAATGGCTCGTTATAAAGCCTTAAACTTAATAATTATATTCACTAATAATTATCTATGTCCATAGTTAGTGAAAACTCATTTTTCCACTAAACGTTTATAACAATCCCCCACATGAATGGAGATCGAGTATAAACTCACACAATTCCAATAAAATTTTAGCGGTTGAGATAGGATAGTGTTATATGTTATGTTTGCATAATAGTAATCATACGAAAGTGTTAGAATAGAGGAGAGGAGCTAGAGAGTATTTTTCATCATTTTTTAAATTTTCATTTCAAAGGGAAAATAGAAATGGGAGGGAGAAGTGAATTATAAAATGTAAAGACTTGTATAAATACCCCTCTAGATGGGTATTTATACTTATTGCTAATCCTATTCTATTTTCCTAACTTTAGTCAAACCTTGGTCAACTTTACTTAACTTTGACCAAGATAGACTTTATTACATTATAATTACTAATAAAACTATAAAACTAAACAAAACTATACAAAGACCAATTCATATAATAATATACACTTTTCTGCAACCTAACAATCTCTCCCCAAGGGTTGATTATTACAGACGCTTCATCGTCGGTAGAATTGGTCTTCCATTCACAAAAGATTCCTTTTTCTCATTTGATTTTGTCTTCCAGAATATCTTTTCGCCATGTTTCTCCCCCTTTAGGAGGATCAGCATCCGTATGATGTTCATCGTGATATGCGAAAAATTACTGCTTTTCAAACTTAGCTTTTAAAATTTCCCATATTTCTGGATTAGCTGCTTGATCTTGAGACTTTGACTTCATATTCAAATATAATTGATGTTGAATATCAGCAGATGATTTTTCAGCAATTGATAAGGTTGTTGTGGGATAAAGATTGAGAGTTGTATTTTGCATGTGCTTTCAAAATAGTTCGTCAATCATTTTTGGTCCATGAGTGGCAAATTTTTTAGAGATCATTTCTTGTGCATTTATAGGATCAACTTCACGATCCTTGTTAACTGCAAGATTAATCAGATGTGGCATCTCCTTGTTGATCATCTCATTAGTCTTTGCAAACGTCATTTCAGGTACAACATTGTTGTAATGATCAAGAACTTCTCGAATCTTGCTCATAAAGAACTCATGAGTGATAAATTTGTTTTTGATATGATACCTATTTTGACCACGTCGTCTGCACATGCCAGCAATACTTCCTGGAAGAATCTTCGTCTTGTATGAAATAGAATTTTTCTGGTGTTTAGATGTAGATGAATCTTTGGATGTAGTTGTAGTTGTTGGTGATACAGTGGCTGTCAATACCTCAGAAACTGTTTTATCAGAAGATGAAACTTTCCTAGGGGATCTAGTTGGTGAGGGAATTGGTGTCTGCATCTTCTCTTTCCTAAAATACATACTACCCGTTGCACCCTCATCATTATCTTTTTATAGTAACAACCTCACCCGTCTTCTCAACATCATCATTTTTCTCTTCCTTCTCAATCTCATGATCTTTTATTTCCTTCTTAATTTCTTCATCATCATCATTAACATTTTCCAGATGTTCCTTATGACTCCCGGGCTCTATCCTAGTACCGGAATCATCAACATCATCATTAATCATAGAATCAAAAAACTCACTCGCATATGATTCTTCATCTTCTTCACCTTTAACCATCTTTTCAATCTCCTCCTCATCCAGTTTCTCTTGTACTTTAGCAATATTTTCTTGAGCTTCAGCAGTTTTGTATAATGTGAGACTTAGAATGGTTGCTTCAGCCACTTCATCCCTCTCTCGATCATCACCTGGAAGTGGAATTGGAGTTGTACTTTGTTTCTTCTTCTGATGGTTATTTTATGTGATTTCCTTGGTGAGCTTGATTCTCCAACAATTTTCTTCTTCTTCCCCTGAGGACTAGCAGTAGAAATGGTAGGTGTCCTATAGGCTCTAGGTGTAGACCTATGCGTTCCTTGGGTAGAAACAACTGGTTGCAGTTGATTCATTAGAACATCTACTCCAGCAAACACCGTCTCATACTCCTTGAAATCATCAGTGGCACGGATCTCCTCAGTCAGGAATTCATCTGGAATCACCATCCCTCGTACAAGCACATTCCCAGTAGTATACACACAAACAATGGAATATCATCCTTGATGGAATGATAATCCTCATCAATCCTTTGAGGAATGTTTAGGAATTTCTTCATTAAATCAGTAATTATGAGCTTGATGAATCGAGGATACTAGATAACTTCCTTCTTTTGAAACACATTGTTCATGAAAGCTTCAATAGTCTGAATGTTGACAGGTGCGACAAATACATTTTCAAGAGTTTCCACTGGCAAATGAAGAGTGACTCGAAACATATCTACTATGTAGGTAAATTCCTCAGTATCCAGCATGAACTTGATCGTGTCTTCAGTATCAGGCACTTTGCTAACTGTCCTCCAGAATTGTTGTAGATACACAACAAGGACATCAGCAGTAGTAGTTAAAGCATAACTCAATAGATGATCAAGTAAGATTTTCCCAACGATCTTGAATTTAGGAGAACATGAAATACTCTAAAGCATCGCATAATTGTTGCATCTCCCAATGGTATGGTATCTTGGGACAAGCTGGAATTACTTGTTGAGCCATGTGGAATATTGTATAATGATATGAAGTGATTAGTGAAATGAGATAAAGTTTATGTAATACATATTTATATAACATTTTTGTCTCTTTCCACTATGTCTATTTTTATATGCTCTAGCAATTCTTTTTGAGCATATTCTGATCATTTTCTTTCTCATGTACCAATTCTTGCTTTTTCGGGCACATGTCATACGCTTTATTCGTCTTTTTCTTTTAATCTCATTTTGTATGCTCTGGCATTTCTTTTTCGAGCATACTTTGATTTACTTTTTCGCGTATGGATTTCATCTCTCTTTTTATTTTGAATTTCCTCTCCAAAAAGCATTTATGAAATGATACTCTTTCAAGAATAATAAAGATATACTCTGATATTTGAAAATACCAATTTGGAAAAAACACAAGTTTGTAACAACCATTTTAATAAATCCAAAAGTATAACTTTATATTCTCATAAAAAAACTTGTTTAGTAAAAGAGTAATACTTTATGATACAAAATCATAGCCTTTGAATAGAAATTGAGACAACGTTTTTAAAATCACAAGTTTTCTAAATGTTGGTCTTTAGATCATTCATTAAACAAGATATATATATTAAAGAACAAGATGTATAAAAGAAAGAATTGTTGTAGGTTTGTAGCTTGTGAGGGATAATGAAACTAGGAAGAGGAGGGATCTATTTATAGCCTCCAAACCCTAGCTTCTCTACACTAAATGGCCGGCCATGTAAGGCCTTATGATGGGCCATTTCGGGCTTTTACATTACATGCCTATTTACAACTAAAAACATGTACAAACTAGCTATTTAACGTATACACTTTTTCGTACATCTTCGAGTGACCGAAACTTCATTGTTAGACGGAATTTCGTATCTCTAACAATCTCCCCCAAGATGAGGTCATGAGAATCTTCAAAACAGGTCGCACGAACAAGCCGTGAAATCTTGAATAAAATGAATTAACTTACATACAACTGCCGTAAGTTGTCTTTATCTTGTAGTCGTTGTGGGGTATTCACTTGATGTGCTTCACTTGTGCTTCAACAGATCCGAAAATAAGAAAGAATATATAATTGCTGCATTATTTTCGTAATCTGCTATCTTGTGATCTTTACTTCTTGCCTTTTTCTGAACTTTGGAATGACATGCTCATACCTGCTGAAATCTTGAAAGCTGTCTTGAATATTCATCTACAAAACATAAACATTTGAAGAAGGGTATATAATTCAGAGTTTGCAGATGGCTTTAAGTAATTGGAGCTTACTTGATTTTCTTTGATAGAATTAGTCAGGTAGAAGAGTATAAGCATGAGTCTTTCCATCGAATGGATTTGGAACGCCATGTTTGATTCAATATAGTCAACCACAAAAATGATTTCTATGAAATCCACTCAATGTGTCTAGATAAAAATATATTTCGACCACACTAAAGGGTTTATTTTGAAGGGACCGAGAATAGTACATACTCAAACAGTCGGTTAATAAAAACCTCAAATCTGATTACAGTATAAATACTGCACCTGTGAACAGATAAATTCATTATAAGAACTTTCTTGACAGGTTTTCCTGCACGTGACAAGCTAGTTCCTCTAATACCGAAGTATCAGATTCCCTAATGTTCGCCGTTATCAATACTAGATGTCCGTAGACTTACACACTAATAGTATTTCTACTACTAGAATAGTAAAGAGTGAGTCTGTCCAGTGATAAAGTAGTTAAACTTATCTGCGACTTAGTCTGTATAATTCCAGTTCAGCGTTTTACTTCTTAATACAATTAAGTACCGTAGAAGGCCTGTGGCAAAAATGATTAGAAAAACATTCGATGTGCATAAGAAAATTATTTGGAACACAACGAAAGTTTAAATCAGAATGAACTGATGATGTTTTGAAAAATATCTCGAAAGATATGAAGTGCCTCGGGAAATCCAAACTTGTACAAGTACTTGTAAGGAAATCCACTTCACTAGTGGGCGCAGTCCGAAGACCAGGCATGAGCATTCATACGAATACCCTGGTGTTATAGTACAACATCATTCCGCATTCTGCAACCTGAACATGAAACAAAAAGATTCTGTGTGTGATATTAAGATAGTTGTGTAGAACATAAAACATTTAATATCTTGACATTTTGAATATAATATCAGCTTTTACTCCTCCTACACATGTGCATCGATAATCGAAAACTTGTTTAGCACATGCATGGATATGACTTAGAATCAATTGAATCATATAGTTATCAGTTTTAATTTAAGTCACATTTTCTCCCCCGATCAAAATTATGAAAGAGATGAATGGTTTTGATCAAGAATGGACTTAAAAAGAAGCAAACTCCCCCTCAATCGCGGAGATGAGTGAATTGAGCACATTTATCAAGTGATTACTGAAACAAGACCTTTTAAATTTACCATATGTTGTTGTCGTTTCAATATTGTCAGCAATAGAATCAGCAACATGTTGTCCTTGAAAACCCGCAAAAACTGTTAGCAGAAACTGATTCTCCCTCGCAAACAATGACCATGTCATGTCTGGTAAAAAACAATGTATATACGAGAAACATGGCCGGGTTCTAAATGGTCGCACCAAACAAGTTGGATAAAAAATGTTTAAGTCCGGGTTCTTTTTGGCGACAAACTTTCCTATGGGTTCAGTCCGAGTTACAGTCTGAAGTAACTATAAGCCATATTACTAACAAAACTAAACTAAAACTAACTAATTTTTTTTTGGAGGTCTAATATCTACTAAAACAAAAAAAATTATACAAACAAAGAGACTTTGTTACTCGTTATTTTGTAGAATCAGCAGAGTTTATAGAGACATTTGTTGCACACCAAGGAGTGGGAGTAGAGTTTCAAAGCGTTCCCTTGGTAAGGCTTTCGTAAAGATGTCTGCCAGTTGGTACTTGGTTTCTACAAAATATAACTCAACAATACGCCTTTCAACCTGCTCTTTGATGAAATGGTGTCGAATATCAATGTGCTTTGATCTGGAGTGTTGAACACTGTTGCAACATAACGCGATGGCACTTTGATTATCATAATACATAGGAATAACATTGAATACAAATCCGTAATCAAAAAGCTGCGAACGCATCCAAAGGATTTGAGCACAACATCCTGACAAAGCTATGTATTCAGCTTCAGTGGTGGAGATAGCAGTACTCTTTTGTTTTTTCAAAGACCAACTAACAAGTCTGCCTCCGAGAAATTGAGTAGAACCGGAAGTACTTCTCCTTGTATCTTGACACCCTGCATAGTCAGCATCTGCAAAAGTTGTTAGCGCAAAACCGGAGTCTTTCGGATACCATAAACCCATGTTGAGGGTTCCTTTCAGGTAACGAAAGATCCTTTTAATAGCATGAAGATGCATTTCAGTAGGCTTAGCCTGATAATGAGCACACATACAAACAGCAAAAACTATATCAGGTCTACTAGCCGTGAGATACATAAGGCAGCCAACCATACCACGATAATGTGTAGGATCAACCAACTTGCCGCCTATGTCCTCATCAAGTTTAGGACGCTCCGACATTGGAGTGTCAATAGGGGTGCTAGTGTCAAAGCAATACTTTTTCAAAATTTCAAGAGCATATTTGGCCTGGTTAATAAAGATGCCTCTAGGATTTTGGGAAATTTGTAAGACTAAAAAGAAAGACATTTGACCCATCATTGACATCTTAAAGGTTGAGTTCATCTCATGGGCAAAAAGGTCACAGGATTTAGGGTCAGTGGAGGCAAATATAATATCATCAACATAAATTTGAACAAGTAAATAATGTTTTCCTGTTTTCCTGGTGAAAAGAGTTGGATCAACCACGCCCTTTAAAAATCCTGATGAAATGAGAAATGAGGACAACTTGTCATACCAAGCACGAGGAGCCTGCTTTAAACCATAAAGAGCTTTCTTCAAACGGTAGACATGCGATGGATGCTCGGGATCCACAAATCCTTCAGGTTGACTAACATAGACTTCTTCATTAAGTTCACCATTCAGAAAAGCTGTTTTCACGTCCATCTGAAAGATTATCATATCTTGACTAGCAGCATTAGCAATAAAGATTCTTATTGCTTCAAGTATGGCAACCGGTGCGAAGGACTCCCCGAAATCAATTCTAATTTCCTAACGATAACCTTTCGCCACTAACCGCGCTTTGTTCTTCAATACGTCTCCATATTCATTGAGCTTGATCTTGAATAGCCATTTGAGCGGGATGATGAGAATATTTTCTGGACAAGGTACAAGTACCCACACATCAAGATGTTCAAACTTATGTATTTCTTCCTGCATAGCCTCAATCCAGGAGGGATATTCTAAGGCTTCTTTGAAGTTTTTAGGTTCGACATGAGAGATAAATTCGTTGAAGAAACACCACATAGCATCGGTTTGGAGTTGTTTCCTGGTAGATACGGGACGCTGCCAATCGCCAATCACATTCTCTAACGAGTGATCCTTTGTCCATTTTTGCACATGAGGGGTTTTCGAGTGAAGAGTAACATCTACATTGGCAGTGGGAGAAGAAAATGCATCTGAACCGGTGTCAGGAGCAATATAGGTGTCATCTGCGTGACTGTCAAATGAATCAATCGATGTCTCAATACTGGGAACACCAATGTCTAACGGTGAGGATTGGTTGACTGAGGAACATGGGGAAACTGCACGAGCGCCTTCTGAAATGAGTGTTGTTGAAGGAGAACCATTGGCAAACTCGGGTGCCTGGGCAGCATTCACAAAAACCGGAGTAGTAGAAGTGACCAGAGGGAATTCCTCATCCTCATCGTACCTAAAAAGATCTTCCACCTATTTAGCTGTAGGAGGGACACATGGTGTTGGGGGATCATGTACAAGGTCAGAATGAGAATGTCCTGACTGTAAAGCATTAAGTTCGGGTCCTGCACTGTGTTGAACAGGAGCCATAGCACCAGAGAGCTCATCAAAAGTAGCATGGATGGTTTCCTGGATTTTATGAGTTCTCTTATTGTAAACCCGATACGCCTTCCTGGTGGGTGCGTAGCCAACAAAGATACCTATATTTGCTTTCGCCTTTAGTTTACCGACGTCATCGTAGTCATTGGTAGGGTAACATAAAGAACCAAATACTCAAAAGTACTTCAAATCTGGCTTCTTTCCTTTAAGCAACTCATAATAGGTCTTACCGTAAAGCGTGTGTATAAGAGATATGTTGAGAGTATAACACGCAGTGGCCACAGCTTCAGCCTATAGGAACAGTGGAGCTTTAGCAAAGATGAGCATCGTACGAGCAGCTTCCATAAGAGTGCGGTTCCTTCTTTCGACAATGCCGTTTTGTGGAGGAGATCGAGGAATACTAGTTTGATGCGTAATACCGACACTCTCAAATAAGTTAGTGAGTGTTTTGTTGACAAATTCTGTTAAATTATCTGTTCTGACAGTACGAATAATAGCATTGAGGGCAAGCTGTGTATTCCTTAGAAACTTCTCAAAAACATCAGGAGTTTCATCTTTGGTACGTAGGAATCTCACCCATCTAAATCTGGTGTAGTCATCCATAATTACCAAAACGTACTTCTTCTTGTTGATGCTCTCGGTTCGCATTGGTCCACAGAGGTCCATATGAAGAAGGCTGAGAATTTCTTTGTTGGAGTTCACAGTTTTGAGTGGATGAGACGCCTTCTTGCTTTTTCCGAGTTGACAAGATGGACACAAGTGATCTTTGTCATATTTCAACAAAGGTAAGCCTCTCACAAGATCATTACGGGTTAATTCATTAAGGGTACCGAAGTTGAGATGATTCAAACGACGATGCCATAACCAAGATTTTGTTGAGGAGGCTTTGGTAAGCAAGCAGACTGGAGAAGCTGACAACATATCATTTAAAGAGATGGAGTAGAGATTAGTAGTACGAGAACCCTGAAGAAGATCCACCTTGTCCATGTTGCGAATGTGACAAGTATGCTGTCTGAATGCGACTTCTAAACCTCCATCACAAAATTGACCGACTGAAAATAGGTTGTGGCTGAGTCCTTCAACATAGTAGACTCTGGAGATGATAGTGTCGCCCATTTTGTAGTCGCCATATCCAACGATCGTTGCAAATTGATCGTTTCCAAATCTCACGGTGCCAACAAACTTCTCCACATAATTTATCAGCTTAGAACGATCACCGGTCATATGTCTAGAGCACCCTGAATCCAAATACCATAGGACAATCTGTACAACCTGAAATAACACAAACATGTCCTGTGAATGGATTCCCTAAGGATCCGGTTAGTTATCATGCAAATAAATCAGAAATCCCTTTGGAACTAGCCTTTCGATCACTAAGTTGACAATCAGAAAACCTAGAGATGACAGTAGTAGGGGAACTAGAACTAACACTCGGGGAAAGTTCTAAAGGCTTAGCAATGGGTGTCAAGGATTTCTTTGGGCCATAGATATCACACAAAAGGAATTGTCGGCCAGTGGGCTTCCACTGAGGAACAATTCTGGGAGCAACGGTAATATCTGTCTTCCTAATATACTTAGGAGTCGTCTTAGGACGAGCAACCTGTGGTTTCTTAGCATGCATAGTATTCATAGAAGGAACATTTATCACAAGGCAACTATCATGATTAAAAGAAACCAAACATTTATCACAAGCACCACAAACAGCGTTTTTATTTGAAACATAACCAAAACGTTTGACATATAAAGAAGAATTAACATTTTTCTTTTTATTCAAATTCCTAGGGTGATCTTCTATTCTCCTGGCACTCACATTCTTAGAAGGCAAAACTCTAGACTTCTGGTTATCACTTTTAGACTGGGTTTTGCTCACTCCTGCGGCAGGTTTCATTCCTGTAGACACAATCACATTTACGTTAGGTTTTTTATGGTTATTAACAGCTGTTTGTTTGGTGTGTCTAGTTGAGGCTCTGGTAGGTTCCTGAAACGTAACATGCTTCTTCCTAGGGGTCGGTGGAATCCAATCAGCTCGTTTTGGTGGGGGGATATACTTTGAGCTAATGGCATACATTCCTGGGGCAAGGACCTTAGGTTTTTCGGGTGTCTTAGGTCCACTAACTTTGGTGTCACAACCACTAGGTTTCATTTTGGCAATCTCATCATGTAAGGCAGCGAGTTTCTCAGTAGATGTGTTGCGAGAGTGGGTACTGGCTTTTGACAGTTCTAGATACCGTCGATTTTGTTTCGCAATCTCTATCTTATACCCATCATTCTGAATCCTAAGAGATGAGATATTATCTTTTAACTGGGATATTTCCGTTTCTAAGGCATTCTTATCAAAGCTACCTACAGGGGAACCTACATTCAACATACTCATGATGTTTATTTGAGCATGCAAATTCCTAATGGTTTCATCTCTCCCTTGAAGCTGATCCTTTAATTTGTTAATTTCAAAAATTGCATTAGAGGCAATGGAGTTGGAGTTATCGCAAAGCTTTTGATTTTGAATAGCCTCTTTGTAATTTTGAAACTTAACCTGTAGTTTAACATGATCATTTTGAATAAAAGCAGATCGTTGTTCTAAATCATTAATCATTTGTTGCTTTTTCAAAATTTCAGCTTCAAGTTCAAGAACCCTATTGTGTTCCCTATCGCAACTAGATCTGAGTTCAGCACACATGCAATCAGAAATAGGGGGCACAACATTAACAGAAGCAAGCACAATAGAGCAGATATCTTTAGCAATACTATCAGAAATTAAGCACTCATTAAGAATCATCAGATTTTTCTTCTCTATTTGCAAGTTCTTTTTCTCAAGCAAGTTATGTTCATACTCAGTGTCCAGTTCGTCAAAAGTACGTTTGAACTCAGTTACTTCATTACAGAGGTTGGTATGTAAGTTTTGAAAACCTTGTTTGATGTTGTTATAAAATGGTATAATAGCTTCATCAAAACATTTTTTAAGATAACAAAACTCATATGAACCTTGAAGATAGTTTGTGCGTGGTGTGGTTCTCTCTTTAATGATTTCATCGAATTGGGAAAATTCTGCTTTTAAGTACCATAACTGATCTTGTACTTGACTCTTTGCTGGACTAGTACGAACAAAAGGAGTCACAGGTTTAGGAGGATCACTAGTTAGACTAGCAATATCAGTGGCAGAAAGCAATATGGCCTGTTCTCAGGACAGTTCCTTTTGAGGAACAAACTGGTCATACAGGGCATTCAACTTAGCATAGTCAATGGGTTTAACATGCCCTGGTTTTTGAGACATTTTCATGCGACTGACTTCAGTCTCAAGCAAGGCCTCGTCACTATCATGCATCATACAAAGCAGGTTGGTATAACTGAGCCTTTCTACCATACCACGGGTTACTAAATCCTAGACCTATTTTATGAATATCACTTGAAGCAATCATAGGTTTTTTGGACAACATAGGAATAGTTTGGGTGGGCATTTGAAACTTTTGTAACAGACCAGTTGCAACTTGGTTAGCACTTTTTAAACAAACAATCTCCTCAAGGTACTTATCCTCAAGTGTTTTCTTTTCTAAAAGTACAGTTTTAGTTTCGCAGGTCAAGTGAGCAATGGTTGCCTCTTTATTCCTAAGGGTGGTCTTAAGTGACTCAGTTTCTTGCTTAAGCTCGGCATTTTGTTTGTTACGGGCAAGTATGACTTGGTCATTTTCTAGTTTTACCTTGTTATGTTCAAGACGGGCTAATTCGAGCTTGCAACGGTCAAGCTCGGCCGTTAGGGTGGCATTAACAAGGGCCTGTTTCTGGTTAACCTTACGATGTCCTTCAACTTGTGTGGTCAATTCAGATAAAGTATTTAACATATAGGCAGCAGAGGGTGGGATAGCAGAAGGTGGGTCAGGAGATGCCTCAGTAGGAACATCTTGACTATCTTTGGTGGCAATGCTTTTTATATATATTTACTTTATGATCATACAGGAATCGTATATTCTTCAAGTTCCTCGTCTTCATCGTGCGAAGATGTTTTCATGTGGTACCTTAGGTGACAAAGAATGAGACACAGTTTTAAAGATAGTATCATTAAATGTGCGTACCTTATTAATTTGACTAGAGCTGGATGATAGATTAGCCATGAAAGCTGCTGCTGCATTGGGTTCATCATCCACATCTGAATCATAAGCATCTTCATGGCTGACTTGGAACATGTTAGTAGTGAAGAGAGCAAGAGGCTCAGCAAGTGGAACAGTGCATTCCACATCAGCAAGAAATGCTTCGGCTTCAGCATCTAATACGGCACCTTTCTCCTTTACTTGTAGTAGCATTGCCTTATCTTGGTGCCATAGAGAGTCTTTGGGATGCTTCGGTTCTTTGCACTGACGGGCAACGTGTCCTTCTTCATGACAGTTGTAGCAGATTACCTTCCTTTGGTTGTTAACACCCTGGCCATTGTTCTGGTTGCCTCGACTTCCCGTATTCCCAACATTACTTGGTGCACGTCTTTGAAATGTCTCAGTAGTTATTTGACCATCATGTACCGTAGCTTGCCTCCTAGTGTTAGATGATGACCTGAGTTGGTTGTTGGTAGGTGGGAACTGCTTCTGAAAACTACTCAGCAAGTTGGCAATTTGTTGCATCGTAGCAAGCATGGCAGCATCATATGACTGAGCAGGTGATGATGAAGTGGAGGCAAGAACAGGTGTAAGCTGTGATGGTGAGTTGGTGGTGGAGTGGGTAGGTACCAGTTGAAGTGTTATCTTTGCAAGATAGGCAAGAGGGTCGGCAACACTCGAGGACTGTTCCTGCTTTCAGAGAGTCTTCATGGCATGCTCTTCATATAATCTTAGATGTGTGAAGAGATCAACATAGAAAATGGTGGACATGTCTTTAGCATTCTTCACATTCATCACATATTTACTCCAGTAAGAAGGAAGGTTGTTGACAAATTTGGTGTTCATTTGATGAGTAGGTATGACAAGCTTGGTGACCTTCATATCGTTAATTAACTTATGGAAGCGAACGAAATAGTCATAAATTGGTTCATTACCTTTAGCGCGAAAGCGTTCGTACTCATCAAAAAGATCTTCCTTCCGACGATCAATAGTCTGACCTGCGCCTTTCATTATTAGTGCCAGACTGTCCCATATTTTTTTAGCAGACTCATTTTGATTGAGGGTGTTGAAGATTCGCCTAGGAAGTCCTTGACTCAGAATGTTGGAAGCCTGAATATCGCACTGCTCTTTGATAGTATCTGCAGCATCAAACTCTTCGTCTGTTTTGTTTCTTGGTTGCATAACGGTACCGGCTGGACTATTGTCTGGTACTGGATCAGTGATTTGTGGATGTGGTGATGGTCCATTGATGATGGATTTCCAAATCAGCTTGCCATGTGTTTTCCCCTTGATATACCGTTCAATGTGGATTTTCCACGACTCGTAATCATTTTCTTCTAGCATTAGTGGACGGTTATCGGTACCAGCTGCACTTGAGTCTTCAGACATCATTGTGAATGATCTGATCGTGAGTGATGTTGATTATTTTGTTTTGGATTAGGTATCGGAAGTTCTGGTTTCGGATTCAAATTCTGTTAGGTTTCGGTTTTGGAAAAAACTATGCAGTTTCGCCTGTAAATTCGGCTCTTTTGAATTTTTACCTTTTGGCAATAACTTACTACCATAAATAAGTTTGACTAAACCAAAGCCAATTTATATCCGAAAATAACTTTTGGTAATAATTATTACCGAAAATAAGTTTGACTTAAGCCAATATTAATTTATATCCGAAAATAACTATTGGACATTAATTATTTCCGAAAATAAATTATGTGATGATTCGTGTAAAAGATTTTGTATGAACACGAATTTATGATCCGAATTTAAAAATGATCCGACTTTGATTTTATTTGATTGAAAACAAGATGGTGGTGATGATTATTGATTAAGCAAACACCATCTTGATAATCAAGAATGATAACAATACACAATAAAAGCTACGAATCAATGAAGATCCGAAAGAACTTTAAGGTGTATATGAAATCGGTTTACAGATTAATCAAACAAACACTTTGGCTCTTGATACCAATTGTTGGTCTTTAGATCATTCATTAAACAAGATATATATATTAAAGAACAAGATGTATAAAAGAAAGAATTGTTGTAGGTTTGTAGCTTGTGAGGGATAATGAAACTAGGAAGAGGAGGGATCTATTTATAGCCTCCAAACCCTAGCTTCTCTACACTAAATGGCCGGCCATGTAAGGCCTTATGATGGGCCATTTCGGGCTTTTACATTACATGCCCATTTACAACTAAAAACATGTACAAACTAGCTATTTAACGTATACACTTTTTCGTACATCTTCGAGTGACCGAAACTTCATTGTTAGACGGAATTTCGTATCTCTAACAATCTCCCCCAAGATGAGGTCATGAGAATCTTCAAAACAGGTCGCTCGAACAAGCAGTGAAATCTTGAATATATGAATTAACTTACATACACTGCCGATGTTTCTTTATCTTGTAGTCGTTGTGGGGTATTCACTTGATGTGCTTCACTTGTGCTTCAACAGATCCGAAAATAAGAAAGAATATATGATTGCTGCATTATTTTCGTAATCTGCTATCTTGTGATCTTTACTTCTTGCCTTTTTCTGAACTTTGGAATGACATGCTCATACCTGCTGAAATCTTGAAAGCTGTCTTGAATATTCTTCTACTAATCATCATAACATAAACATTTGAAGAAGATATATAATTCAGAGTTGCAGAGGCTTTAAGTATTTGGCTTTCTTGATTTCTTTGGATAGAATTCGTCAGGTAGTAGAGTATGAGCATGTGTCTTCATCGAATGGAATTGGAATCGCCATGTTTTGTTTCAAAATAGTCACCAACAAAAATGATTTTATGAAAATCCACTCAATGTGTTCTAGATAAAAATATTTTTCGAACACACTAAGGGTTTTATATTTTGAAGGGACCGAGTATAGACGATACTCAATCTGGTCGGTTAATAATAACCTCCAATCCGTGAGGACCGATGATTACAGTATAAATACTGCACCTGTGAACAGATAAATTCATTATAAGAACTTTCTTGACAGGTTTTCCGGCACGTGACAAGCTAGTTCCTCTAATACCGAAGTATCAGATTCCCTAATGTTCGCCGTTCTCAATACTAGATGTCCGTAGACTTACACACTAATAGTATTTCTACTACTAGAATAGTAAAGAGTGAGTCTGTCCAGTGATAAAGTAGTTAAACTTATCTGCGACTTAGTCCGTATAATTCCAGTTCAGCGTTTTACTTCTTAATACAATTAAGTACCGTAGAAGGCCTGTGGCAAAAATGATTAGAAAAACATTCGATGTGCATAAGAAAATTATTTGGAACACAACGAAAGTTTAAATCAGAATGAACTGATGATGTTTTGAAAAATATCTCGAAAGATATGAAGTGCCTCGGGAAATCCAAACTTGTACAAGTACTTGTAAGGAAATCCACTTCACTAGTGGGCGCAGTCCGAAGACCAGGCATGAGCATTCATACGAATACCCTGGTGTTATAGTACAACATCATTCCGCATTCTGCAACCTGAACATGAAACAAAAAGATTCTGTGTGTGATATCAAGATAGTTGTGTAGAACACAAAACAATTAATATCTTGACATTTTGAATATAATATCAGCTTTTACTCCCCCTACACATGTGCATCGATAATCGAAAACTTGTTTAGCACATGCATGGATAGGACTTAGAATCAATTGAATCATATAGTTATCAGTTTTAATTTAAGTCACATTTTCTCCCCCGATCAAAATTATGAAAGAGATGAATGGTTTTGATCAAGAATGGACTTAAAAAGAAGCAAACTCCCCCTCAATCGCGGAGGTGAGTGAATTGAGCACATTTATCAAGTGATTACTGAAACAAGACCTTTTAAATTTACCATATGTTGTTGTCGTTTCAATCTTGTCAGCAATAGAATCAGCAACAGGTTGTCCTTGAAAACCTGCAAAAACTGTTAGCAGAAACTGATTCTCCCCCGCAAACAATGACCCGTGTCATGTCTGGTAAAAAACAATGTATATACGAGAAACATGGCCGGGTTCTAAATGGTCGCACCAAACAAGTTGGATAAAAAATGTTTAAGTCCGGGTTCTTTTTGGCGACAAACTTTCCTATGGGTTCAGTCCGGGTTACAGTCTGAAGTAACTATAAGCCATATTACTAACAAAACTAAACTAAAACTAACTAATTTTTTTTAGAGGTCTAATATCTACTAAAACAAAAAAAATTATACAAACAAAGAGACTTTGTTACTCGTTATTTTGTAGAATCAGCAGAGTTTCTGGAGACATTTGTTGCACACCAAGGAGTGGGAGTAGAGTTTCAAAGCGTTCCCTTGGTAAGGCTTTCGTAAAGATGTCTGCCAGTTGGTACTTGGTTTCTACAAAATATAACTCAACAATACGCCTTTCAACCTGCTCTTTGATGAAATGGTGTCGGATATCAATGTGCTTTGATCTGGAGTGTTGAACACTGTTGCAGCATAACGCGATGGCACTTTGATTATCACAATACATGGGAATAGCATTGAATACAAATCCGTAATCAGAAAGCTGCGAACGCATCCAAAGGATTTGAGCACAACATCCTGACAAAGCTATGTATTCAGCTTCAGTGGTGGAGATAGCAGTACTCTTTTGCTTTTTCGAAGACCAACTAACAAGTCTGCCTCCGAGAAATTGAGCAGAACCGGAAGTACTTCTCCTTGTATCTTGACACCCTGCATAGTCAGCATCTGCAAAAGCTGTTAGCGCAAAACCGGAGTCTTTCGGATACCATAAACCCATGTTGAGGGTTCCTTTCAGGTAACGAAAGATCCTTTTAATAGCATGAAGATGCATTTCAGTAGGCTTAGCCTGATAACGAGCACACATACAAACAGCAAAAACTATATCAGGTCTACTAGCCGTGAGATACATAAGGCAGCCAACCATACCACGATAACGTGTAGGATCAACCAACTTGCCGCCTATGTCCTCATCAAGTTTAGGACGCTCCGACATTGGAGTGTCAATAGGGGTGCTAGTGTCAAAGCCATACTTTTTCAAAATTTCAAGAGCATATTTGGCCTGGTTAATAAAGATGCCTCTAGGATTTTGGGAAATCTGTAAGCCTAAAAAGAAAGACATTTGACCCATCATCGACATCTTAAAGGTTGAGTTCATCTCATGGGCAAAAAGGTCACAGGATTTAGGGTCAGTGGAGGCAAATATAATATCATCAACATAAATTTGAACAAGTAAATAATGTTTTCCTGTTTTCCTGGTGAAAAGAGTTGGATCAACCACGCCCTTTAAAAATCCTGTCAATTTGTCATTCAAAAAAACAAGCCATTCTCCCTCACTCTTGAGGAATTTGGTCAAATCCTAAAAATTCCATTCAAAGGTCAAGCCTCCATCACCGAAATGTAGTCACTTGATCATTTATCGGTAAGTGTTTCGACTAAAGGTCTTTATAAAACCAAACCTCCAAGAGGTCGTAAGGATCATATGAAACCTTAGGTTGAGATCATTCGTGAAAATGTCTTTTGTCAAGGAGGTCGTAAGGATCATGTTTCCGCGTGTCTTTGTCAGATGCTTTATTGCATTGAGACATCCACTCCATATAACCTAGCATTTTTCATTCTCAAAAGATTGGAAAAGACTCAATTTAAACCTAAGTAACTTTTACCTTATGGTATGCTTTTAACTAGGTTATTCAAACACGTTGTGTCAGTTTCTCCCAAGCTAGCTTTTAATCATTATCTCTCATATGGTGTAGTCATGTATCCGCTCGCTCCTTACTATGAGCGAAAGCCACGAGCGGACCGTGGCAAGAAAAGACCATGTATGTCAAATGCTAGTTCATTCTCCAACACTCAAAATCTACCTTCATCATCTCTCTAAATCGATGACATTGTCAAAGATAATGATAATGAGTCATCTTATTCCAATCCTCCCTCTCTGTCTCAAAATGTCTCTTCCTAGTCACATAATGTCTCTAGAGTCAATCAAAACCCTCCTCGTGAAAATTATGATTTAAACAACCTCTTATCCCAAAACGATAATTCCCCTTCAAAACCCGAACAACGAGATGCACAACTCGTGTGAAGATTTAAGGTTCCAATGGACAAACATGAAGAACAAGAGAGGAAATAAGGAAGAGTGAATATTTTGGGCATAATGATTAAGTGACTATATTACTATTATTTGCTATTATATTATCTTCTTTTATTAGAACTAAAAACGAGATATATGGTACTTTTTTTAACTTGTCGTTTGTTGGATAATTTTAGAAAATATTTTTTAAATCATCCCATAATTGCTTTGCTAGTTGAAAATTTATGCACTTATGTGAATCATCTTGAAGCTTATTACCTCTACATGCTTAGGATAAATGATTGATGAAATGTTTCTGAAAATGAAAAACTAGAAAAACTCTTCTCCCTTAAGAAAATGGCCCCCTTATATATCAGGCGGTCCCCCTTACATATAAAGGATCTCCCAACAATAAGGGACCGCTGTCAGGAGGGAAACAACATTTCGAAAATTTTCTCTTTTTCTATAATTTTGACCACCCTACTCTTAGACATTGCTGGAAATTTTCCCTCTAAGAACCATCTTTCTTCAACCTTCATCTCCAACACCATGCTTTACCATTCTCTCTTCATACTTTCATTATTTAAATTTCCATCTCCTCTCATTTTTCTCATCATCACAATTTTTCGCATACTATCTTCCTCCACACAAATGTCTTGCTCAAATCATCATCCTAACCTTACTAGAAAACCAAGGATGTCGGTTCATCAAGTTTGGAAGCGAAAGACACCTTTACCAAAATCATCACCCACTCGTCACAATAACTCAACACCACCACCTTCAAGAAACACCACTCACTCCATTTCACCACCTATGAACTACCCACAAAGAGATCAAATCATCCACTAACTTTACACCGTGTCCTCACTCATTGATTCCCAAACATCCACACCATCCTCTCCACCCCATCCAAATGTTTATACCACTACAAAGCCTCAAGTAGGTTGTCATGCTAGTTTTTGTCATTGTTGTTGGTACACCACCAACCACTTGCACTCATTAAGGAATGAAATTAATTTCATTTAATTCCTCATCACCCGTCTCATACCCCAATCACAAGTCTATCACCAAAACGAGTCACCATCTTCATTCGTTTCTTCTCCAAAACTCTTTAATAGAATCATCTCTTGTGATTAATTTGCTTTAATAAAAGTCTCCTACCTTTTGAATATCACATCCTTTGAAGTCAAGAATCAACTACTAGTCTATCTTCATTAGATGCTTTAATATGTTATGTCTTGATTGTCATTATCTTATGCTTGTATTCTCATATATATAGTCCTTGTGACCATATAGGACTTATCTATGAATTTCAATGAACTTTATTTATGCTTTAAAATGTGTGGATTGAATCTTTAAGATAATTGTCATGCTATACTTGCTTGCACTTGTACCTCTAATCTTGTTTTGTAGCAAACAAATTATCGTAAGATCGATCCCTTGGTGCCCCAAACAAGGGGGAGCTTACATCAAGGGGGAGTCTTTAATCGTCGATTTCTTTTTCTCTACTCAACTCGACAAAATAAATACATAAACAAAAAAAAGTAATCGATCAACCTTTTTGAGGATTTCGACAAAAAGGAGAAATAAAATGAAACTCATAAAATTTATAAACCTTCAAAATATGATTATACTTAGAGCATAGTTTATTTTTTGTCATCATAAAAAAGGGGGAAATTCTTAATACAAATAATGTCCAAAAACGTTATTTATATTTTTTGACCTCTCAATGTTTTGATAATAACAAAATGTGAAAACGTTTACGATAAAATTAAACGTTTATAAATTACTAATCATAAAATTCTATTTCTAGGATTAATCACTTAAGGTAAGGATAAACAAATCATCATTAAATCATGATTTATGATCAAAAAAATAATTTTTCTTAAATCTATAACTTTCACAAAAAATGTTTTTTTATAAACAATATAAAAAAATTATTTATTCATTAAAAGAAATGTTTTATTAAAAACATAAAATTTGAATTTTAAAATTTTCCCCAAAAATGGAAGGTTCCATAACAGATACAACATTCACCACAAAAGGACAAATAATAGAGCGGAGTCTAGTGGGCCCCCCTTATAGGATCGGCGGCCCCCTTATATATAAGGGACCGCCGCCAGCAATGGTCATTTTTTGTCTCGTATAAATACCAGGCCACCCCATTTCAAAAACAGACTTCCTCTTGCCAAAAGTTCTATCAGATCTAGTTTTCTCTCTTCTTTTTTTCTTTCTAAAACACATATCTTGATCACTAACATTCCTTGATTTTGTTTCAAGTGATTAATTCTTTCTTCCTCCCTTCTTCACCTTATAATCAAGTGCAAGAGAAGAACATTCCTATTCTTCTACATACAAATTGTTATAAAGTGATCTCTCTTTTTTCTTCTTCAAGATCACAAACATCCATTACATTTTTTTTTTGTCGTTATATAAATTGGATCGCGTGTAGATCCAAGTTTGTATATTGTATATAGGGTGCTATTTTTAGGAAATGTGTGTCAATCCCGGAGATGTATATCTTGTTGAGAGTATAAAAACTTTAGTGAAGTCTGATAGATTGGTTCTTTCTAGAGCTAAAGATTGGACTCCGACATCTAGCTTAGTGTCGGAAAAGTAAGTAAGCGACGTGTAAACGGTTTTTTCCGCCTAAAGGGATCTTGTTGACATAGTGAAATCTCGAGTGGAGTACTCAGGGAGTGGAGTAGGAACGAAGAGGTGCTTCGTTGCCGAACCACTATAAATCTCGGTGTCTTCGTTTGATCATTTCTTTCCTTACCTCTTTACTTATTACTTGCATTGTTAGATAGTTTTGCTGTGATTTATATTGTTTGTTGATTGATATACAACTCGAATCAAACTATTTCATAAGCAAACTTTTAAAACGCTAATTAATCGGTAAAACTATTCCATCCCCCCCCCCCCCTTCTAGTTTCTACATCGTGCTCGGTTTTGTCCGTTTTGGCCTTGTTTTTGTCCTTTAGTGAATACAATACATATTAAATTCGTGGTTTTATCGGTTTTGGCTTCGTTTTAGTCCTTTAGTGATTATTCGTTACCTGCACATCATAAATCACAAAACACACATATATTTGGCATTTTATGTCCGTTTTGGTCATTTAGGCTCGTTTTTATAGGTAAAAGGTATGTGTAATTAAGCACATACCAAAATCCCCCATACTAAACTATTGTCGTGTCCTCACGCAATGCTATAAGTAAACACTTTAGAAAACTAAGAGTCTTAATTCCCCTCGACTAATTACCTCGAAAAGTAGCTAAGTGATCATCAAAGGAAATTAAAGAATCAATAGCTTTGAAAAGCCCCGTTTTGACCATTTTTATAAATCTACACTAATTACAACACATTTTTTTTCCTTTCTCTTTTTCTAACTAGAATGTTTGGACTTTCGTTATTTTCATAACCTTTAGGGTCATTGAATAAGAAGCACTTCAATCCTAAAATGCCCAAAAGGATAAATTCATCGTCCCCTATTTTTCACTTGTCCCAAACCAAGCTTAAAAACGAAATCACCGTTAAATATAAGTTAAGATGCTAACACTACCATACTTGTAACTTGTGAAACTTTTCACTCCCGACAAATATTATATCTTAGGTGAATGTGCTTATTTAGAATTTCAACCATGGATTAACCTTTTTAAGAAAATTACAATATTTCTATGCTTTACGTTCCACCCAAGAATTATGATTTTGAAGGCGAGATCATTCCATGTAACGACTTTCTTCTCGGCACATCCCAGCCGAGACCGGCTTAGGTGACCAAGCTTTTGATACCCCACAGAGAATAGTATCAGAACTCAAGGACCTTCGGTTTCAAAAACTCTTAGGCTTCCCGTTAAATAAATAATTCATTCAGAAAAACCACAACTTAACACGAAATAGTCTTAGTTCAAAAGCATATTTAGATTTAAGAAAAAGAGATTTTTCCGATATTTATTAAATCACATATATTACACTTAACATTAATATAATTATACTTATAACCTCCACCCTTTAAACGAACTGTCACATCGGTATGCGAGCCGACCATGATCCAGTTGTCTTATTTTGGCTTCGGAAATCCTCGACCTTTTTTAAGGCTGCAACATCGGTTGTGAGCCGGCAAGATGCAGCAAACTTTTATCAGTCTCGGATTATTATTCTTACTATGGGCCTTCTTTTGAAGACTGCCACATCGGTTGTGAGCCGGCAAGAGGCAGTAAACTTTTATTAGCCCACAGTTTTTATTATTATTATTATTACCTCATTTCATTTTTTTAACACTTTATATTACCACAATATATAGAGAAAATTTCTTTTTAGAAAATTTAAGTATAAATTTGAACTAAGACTAAATAAATTAATGTTATCGACTACATTAATAAAGCTTCAAAAATCGTTGATTTAAGTTTAATTTTCGAAAATAGCACTTATTATTAGTCAGGTTAGGAGCTTATGGGAGAAAAAGCCACAAACTACACTTATGAGCTTGTAAGATTTCCAAATAATCCTTGTTTAGCATCTAACTCATAATTAACTCTATCATTTCTCGTTCTTCGCAAATTTAAAATCTTTAATAAAAAGATCCGCGAATGCTTAGTCAAATAAACTAGCTTAGACAAGTTTATAAAGGTTAAGGGACAAAGCTAAGAGCTCAACACGCTCGATCGAGTCAAAATTTATTCTTATTCTACCCAGCAGGAAAGTCAAACATTGTGACAAAACACTTATTTTATTTTTGAAAATTTTTAATTTTTTTTGGTATTTTGGTGGTAAAACAGGATTACGTGAAAACAACGACTGCAGGCATAATCAAATCGATAGATCCCCCCATACTAGAACTAAACATTATCCTCAATGTTTTAAGAAGGGTCTCTACGTAAATCTAAAGCCGTTTATTAAGTATGCTCAAAGATAAACGTTAGTCGATAAGATTTAGGATATTGGATTCCCAAAATCATGCTAAGGATTGAAGCTCGAGTGGACGAAGGACAAAACCGCGAGCACGAGAGTCTTCATAATCCGAGGCAATCCTAGACATACAACACAAACCACGAAACACAAGAAAGGAAGAGGCGAACCTCCTCACGTTACACTTATTCATTACTACTATTATAATTATATTAGGATAAGCATGGGTTGCCACCCACGAAGCGCTTGTTTATTAATGAGTCACTAAGCTTGACTCGTCCCCGAATTTAGTTATCCATGTGGAAGGTTTGGAGATCCGTAACCATAGGTGGTATGTCCCCTCCAAAATAATGTTTGAGTCTATGACCGTTCACCTTAAAGTTTGGCCCGTCGGTTTGAGATAACTTGACGGTACCATAAGGGAAAACTTGAGCAACGGTGAATGGTCCGGTCCAACGGGTTTTGAGCTTGCCCGAGAAGATCTTTAATCGATAATTGAAGAGAAGAACTCGATCACCCACGTTGAAAACGCGGTTCTTAATCTTGGAGTCATGAATCTTCTTCGTTTTCTCTTTGTAGATTAAAGAGTTCTCATAGGCTTGATCACGAAGTTCATTTAATTCATTCATTTGAACTTTTCGGTGATCACCCACGGTCTTAAGGTTAAAATTGAAATGTTTCAATGCCTAATAGGCCTTGTGTTGAAGTTCGATAGGAAGATGACAAGCCTTTCCATACACTAACTTATATGGAGTGCACCCGATGGGTGTTTTGAAAGAGGTACGAAATGCCCATAAAGCATCGTCTAACTTATCGGACCATGAAGCATGATTTTCGCCTATGGTCCTTTCCAAGATACGTTTCAAACCACGATTTGAAACCTCCACTTGTCCACTAGTTTGTGGATGATACGCGGTAGAAAGACGGTGAGTAACTCCATACTTAAGCATGACCTTTGAAAATTGGTCATTGCAAAAATGAGTACCGCGATCACTAATGATAGCACGAGGAGTTCCAAATCGGGCGAAGAGAGATTTTAAGAATTTTACGACAACTCAGGCATCGTTAGTGTGGAGCGCTTTTGCTTCAACCCATTTAGACAAGTAGTCAACGGCCACAAGAATGTACTTGTTCCCTCAAGAAGACGGGAATGGCCCTATGAAATCGATGCCCCATACGTCAAAGATCTCGCATACTTGAATAGTATTTTGGGACATTTCATCTTTTTGCGAGATTTTGCCTTGACGTTAATAAGCGTCACACCGTGTGACCAAGTCATGGGCATCTCGGTAAATAGTCGGCCAATAAAATCCAGAATCAAATACTTTTTTAGCGGTGTAGTTGGCACCATGATGTCCCCCGGTGGGTCCATTATGGCAAGCAGTGAGGATATCAACGGCTTCTTGGCCGTAAACACATCTTCTAATCACTTGATCCACACCAATTCTAAACAAGTGGGGTACTAGAATCACCATGAAAGGTAACCATACCAAGAGTCTCGAGAGGAAATATTTTGGTAATTTCCTTGTTCTTGAGAACATCTTGGTGGGGATTTTCAAGTCTTGATAAGTGGTCGGCCGCGAGATTCTCCGCTCCTTTTTTATCACGAATAATGACATCAAATTCTTAGAGTAGGAGAATCCACCGGAGCAATCTCGGCTTAGCATCTTGCTTGGCAAGAAGATATTTGAGAGCCGAGTGGTCCGTAATAAATGCAAAAAACAATTAAAAGCAAGCCTCAAACAAAGCAATTAAAGATTAAACTAAAACCATAACGGGATCCTAAACCGTGCTTTAAAAACTAATTCTAAAATTTTACCCTACAAAATGCAAATTTAATTTTTAAAAGTCCTAAATGACTAAAAATAATTTTAGAAAAAAAAATTATATTTTTTTGACTTTTATTTTATTTATTATGATTTAAAAACATATTTAATCTAAAAAATTAATTAAAAATAATAAACTAAATTGGAAAAATCTGAAAAAATTATGAAAAGTCCTTTAAACAGTACTGAACCTAGGAAAAATAGAATGAGCAAAACAACGTAGTGAAATAAGCAGGAACTAAGCTAAAATAAGCTGTTAGGCTAAATGGCTAAAATGTCCTTAAATAATAAATAAAACAACCTATAACTGAAAAAGTCCCAAGGGCAGATGGTTAAGGTGTGTTGTGTTGAGGTGTTGTGTGAAAGGAAGAGGTCACAGGTTCAACCCCTGTGGCCTTTTTTTTATAACTCATTTTTTTGTTTTCTTTTTAAATAGCTAAAATATAAGCAAAACTAACAAACTTTTAAGAAAAAAAAAGACTTTTTACAAAACCTAAGAATAAGCCAGAAATAAGCTATAAAAAGTTGACAGTTTTACTTAAAAAGCTTTTAAAGCTTTTAACTCTTAACAGCCTTGGCCAATAAGCTGCTATAAGCTTAAGCCAAGGCCAAATAAGCTAAAAGTAACTTAATCCTAACCTAATAAGCCAATAGAAACACAAATTAAGCAAATTCAATAAGCCATGAGCACATAAATCAAATTTAGCTTCTAGCTAAAACTGAGAACCAAACAGCCTAATGGGGCACTTTTGAGCTAGAAATTAAGCTAGTAGACCAATAAGCTAAGCCTTAAAAACTTCAAACAGATTAAGATTAACCTATAAACTACTAGAATAAGCAAAAATTTTAATCCTTAAGATAACTAAGACTAGAAAAGCAAGGAGCAAAAGGGTCAGTATATGCTGATCACAATTAGTGTATACTGGGCCTTGATTTTGAAAAATGTTAATTTTAGCCCTAAATTCATAAGGCAAATAGCTCTAAACCTTAAAATAAGCTCAAATAGATTGAGCCTATACTACAAACTACTTGTGCTATCAATTTCAAATCCTAAAACTAACATTAACTAATCTAAATTTGCTATTAAAATTGGACTTTAGCTTTGAAAATGAGACTATGACAGATTTGGCTAAAAACTAAATTAGCAATTGCATACTCATTCTAACTTATTTCTACTGCATTTAGAACCCCCCCTTCAAAACAAGCATGTCTTAAACACCAAAAGCTACTTATAAAGATCTAAGCAAATTAAGTTGTATTATCAAACTTAGATAACCACATATTCAAAACATGGCTACTATGAACCTAAAATTTGAAATTTAAGCCTAAACAACTATTAGAAACTAATTATAAGACTAAGATTAAGCTAATTAAAGTTGAATTAAAAACCAAAATGGCCTAGGCAGCACTAACAAGAGTTAGTGCTGCTTGTGCCAAACACCCCTTTAAAAACACTTTTTTCATTTTTAAGCTTAAAACGGATTTAGAAAACTATTAAAAACTCAAAACAGATTTAATATAAGATACAATAAAGACAAATAAGCAATTATAACACAGCAATAAGCACTTAAAATAAGCCAACAAGAATAAGCAGTTAAAAGCTAAATAAGACAGATTATGAGAAATACTTGAACAAATGAGTTTTAGACTACAAGCTAAGCATGTTAAGCAATACTAAGACATAATAATCATAAATAAGCAAAGTGTTATCCCACTAGTTTAATCCATTACACAACTATAATCTATACCAAGATGCTAGAAAATAAGAAGAAATCTTAGAGAGAGAAACAAGAAAAGAAGATTAGATTAGAGAGAATTGGAAAGTTACAAGTGATAGAAAAGTAACCAACACCCTTCACCAAGTGTGGTGAAGGGATATTTATACCCTAGCCTTCTAGTTGGCTCATGGGCTTTCTTAACGGGCCGGGCTTGGCTAAACTTGGGCTTTCACCCTTAACATGGACAACATTAGATTACAAACCAAGCCCGATGATACCCGACTAGCCTATTACATAACAAGACCTATTTGACTTAATGAGACCGATAACATTCTTGTTTGACTTAATATAATTAAGGCTAACAATCTCCCCTAATGTTGAGGTCTCTTTCTTCAAACTTCTCTGTATCACCGATGACATTGAAGATATGACGTTTAACGTTTATGCTTTGCCTTGTTATGGTCTTGTCTTGTTTGTAATGGCTTTGTTCATCCATGCTTTGTGATCTTGATTTTGAGCCTTTATCTTTTGACTTTAAATTCTTGAGATCGTTATCTTGCATCATCTCCTTGACTTGAATCATCTTGATTTGACTTCCTTGATCAACTTGTGCTCTTGACCAACATGCTCATACTTGTTACATTCTTGTTTGACATATGTGATTATAAGTCTAACAATCTTCCTCAAATAGACTATTCTTTATTTGACTTTGAGGCTCTTTGATAATGGGGATGTTTAGAATCAACTATCTTGATGTTGAACGATTGACTTTGAAAGCTTGAGTATGAGCATGTGGTTTATGAATTCGAATTCGCTGGAATGAGGCTACAACACTATCGTCTAAACCTGAAATAAGACAATTAGCAATAAAAGATGAATATGGCTTTGTCATTCATCTTGACTTCAGTTGCATTAACCTCCGGTTACCTGTTTTATAGTATAAATACTATACCTATGATCAGGTAGATTCAAAGAATCTCCTTGACAGGGTTTCCAGCTCAAAGCGTAGGATCTTCTAACACAGATGTATTAGATTCACCATGCTTGCTAGTTCTCATTACTGGAACGTCTCAAAGCAGACAACACGGTAAGAGTGAATCAGATAGTTACTATCTTTCTGATTAAGTCGTCAATTCATTTACTGGACCAAAATTGATATCCAGTTATCACAAGCTTGATTCATATAGAATCTTGCAAGTTCCTACCAAGTGCTTGTTTTTGATGTGGCTGCCAGCAGGATATCCAACTTCACATTGAATACTTAAGTATCACTTCCAGAGTGTTCTGGCCAGATCTCAAGGATAATGTTAAGACTCTTTTTTACAGCTTGTTAAACTTTATGGTGTTCAACAGTTCATATATTGACATTGTGTCCTAAATGAATTTTATAATTTGATCTCTTCTGGCTCTAGACTCGATTTGTGCACTTTTGGTTTTAGTAATCGGAGGCTGGAGCAGACTGCCACCTATTCAATATTAACAATCTCGGAGTGAGATGTCAATAGATAACGTGTGTATCTCCGTGACAAATGAGACAAGTTTCTTTTGAGAGAAACCCGAATGGCTGGGAAGGGTTGTGCATTGCATCACTGGGTCCATGACGACTTTCTTCAATATCAACAATCATCTTGAGAATTAGAGATAGATGTATGATTGAACCTTTCTGCCTACGGTGGAAGGAGGGCTCTTTCTTTCACCCTTTATCTATACATTTTTCTTTTCATTCTTCAACCCTTCAAACACTTCCCCTCAAGTGGTGCATGTAGATGGTTAAATAAACAATAAGCTTCCCCTTAAAAGTATACTAACCATCTCTTGAATCTCGGACTTTAATTGACTTGAAATAGTAGGTATCAATGAAACATCCAAGTGCAATAACATCCTCCTCTCTCATGTAATTGTTGCCTCAGCCGACGATCTACCTCAATCCTTTGTTGCATCTCACAAAAAGGGTGAACTTGTTACATAATCGATTAAAAAGCTAATGCATCAAACGTCTGCACAATATCCTTATCTGATTTAGTGCGAACAAGACATGTTTATTACACCTCAGTTATGGATCACTGTTGGTCCCTGACCTACCTCACCATAACCGCCAAACCATTGATCCATCTCAGATCAAATCAGTGACAATAATAATACGGTGTAAAAAAACAGCGGGTAATTATTACCAGATACAAACGAAAATTTGTACCTCAGCTAAGGTTCATCGCTGATCCCAGATCAAAACTCTCCATAGCCGGTCGAAATATAACAATGGGTGTGGTCCCAGACCAAAACACGGCATTATTATGTTGTGTACTAAACGACTTGTGAACACCAAACCAAATCAATAAAAAGTAACCAAGCCATAAGCATCACATCGTCCAAGATCCAAAAACTCTTTTTAGTCCGATGTCGAATATAACTAGCAGCATTAACTACTTTTCTCGAACAACACTAGCAGAATTAACCATAAGCCTAGCAGACTTAACCATAAGCCTAGCAGACTTAACTGAGTAATGCTAGTAGTACCAACATCCAAAGGCAGAACTAACTCAACAGTGACCAGTACTAACCTTCCTTGCCCCAAAACTAAAGGAACACGCTAGCAGTACTAATCAAAGAGCAACCAGAATTACCCATATCCTTGCCAGCACTAATACAAAGTGTACACGCATAATTTAGCAGCACCAAAAACCAATCAGCAGCATTGAGCAGCACAAGGAAATGTATATGGACTAAAGTTTAAAACGAAATCCCTACAAATCAGGTAAAGTCCAATATCACTCCATAAAGTCAGGAAGTAATTTTGGGAAAATATACAATCCCTAACAATCAGGGATTTATATTAAAACATATCTTTTCCCAAACCACGACTTATCATCATAACTGCTTCCAAATCTGTAAATTCATAACCAATCTGTCAATAATCACGCAGGCCCATATACATACCATATGACTAGTAGATCCAACCATATACACACAAACGCATCCATCATTCACACCGACACACACATCCTTTAACAACATGTTGCGACTTTTCTTTTAAACCTGCTGTTATGATTTAAACCTGATGCTGTTAATTTCGTGATGATCTTTGTGAAACATACATCACAACATCAAAAGGTTTCAAACCAAACAATATCTGCTGCTTCAGACCTGCTGCTTTCTTTGTAACTACGACCACCTGCTTCAGACGACGCCTTAAAAGTGTCACAAAATCGTCGCAAAATCTGTCACAAAACAGCATCTCCTTCCTCCCATATGCTTTAGCGACACATGATTTGTCACTGTTCTGTTGCTAATCAGTCACATAGCTGTTGTAAAATTGTCATATATCTGTCCCATATCCACCAGCGATACTTTTTCTGTAGCAAAGTTGTCGCTAATTCATGGATCCTGCGTTTCTAACAAGAATAAAGCATAAATACCATCATGATCACGTCACAGATCAAATCATCAATTTAGAAGCCTTCATGTGTCATTACTGCTGCCGTCTTTAAACAAATTAGGGTTTGCATAAAAACCCTAATTGCCCAATACACCTTTTTGTTAAAAAGAACAGAAAAATAATTTTACATGAAAACCTTATAAACCCTAGATATCAAGATCAACCTGCTCTAATACCAATTGATAAACCACGATCAGCCCTATCTAGGATAAGTTTTATAGATAATATAAATACGCGGCGGGATATAAAGAACAACATATTATCAAACAAGGTTTTCTATTAATCTATTACCCCAAGATCAAATGATCTTGGGGCTAAACTAACTATAACTATGCTAACTATTAGACTCTTATTGGGAGAGCTCTAATTCTATTCTAGATTCTATACCAGACACCTACCCCCTCTTTATATAATAGAGGGAGGTTACAATAAAACCCTAGCTTACATATTAAGCTAACCTAATATTACATCTTAAGTCCTTGTTGTTTCTTCTTTCTTCATTGTTGCATATAAGGTTTTGTAATCATCAAATCAGAATTCCCAACATCCCCCATCATAGACATATCAGACTTGTTGTGCATTAGCTTTTCAAATCATTTTGAAAGTTTTGGGTTTGTAGAACTAAAAATAATGTCATCAACGTAAATTTGCACAAGCAATATGTCTTCCCCATGTTTAGTTATGAATAGAGTTGGATCAATAGAACCTTTTGAGAATCCTTTGGATACCAAGAAATTAGAGAGTTCATCATAACACGCTTTTGGTGCTTGTTTGAGACCATATAATGCTTTCTTGAGACGATAAACTTGGTCAGGATGATATGGGTCAACAAATCCATCTAGTTGGTTTACGTACACTTCTTCCTTTAGAGGTCCGTAAAGAAATTCTGTTTTGATGTCCATCTGGTATACGATAAATGATTTGTGTGCAGCGTACGCAATGAATAACCGAACAGCCTCCAACCAAGCAACTGGTGCAAATGACTCTTCGAAATCAATTCCTTCCTTTTGAGCATATCCCTTAGCTACAAGACGAGATTTGTTGCGAATAACAGTATTTTCCTCATCACGTTTGTTTTTCCAGAGCCACTTTAAGTTAATGACATTTTTGCAAAGTGGTCTGTCGACTAATTCCCATACATCTAATCGATCAAACTGATGAAGTTCTTCCTGCATTGATTCAATCCATGCAGAATCAGCCATGGCTTCTTTGATGTTCTTTGGTTCGGTTCGACTCACGGTGAGTGCGAACATACACATCTCGCCATCTGTTTCTAGCTGACGTCTTGTTCTAATTGATTGAGAAGGATTTCCAATGACTTGTTCTAATGGATGATCTTTTGTCCAACGTTGTGCAGAAGGATGGTGTTGATAGAAAGTATGCATGTTTGACGAATCAACATGACGAGACGATGTCTCCCCTTGTTCTTGTACCGGTGTACTAAAGATGTTGATAAATTCATCTTCGTCAAATTGTGCATTTTCGGTATTGGTTTCTGCTTGAATAATGTTCTCAGGTGCAGTGACAGTTGGTACTTGAGTTGGAGTTTGATGTGTTGATTGAATGTTCAATGGAGGTGGATCTGCAACATCGGTTGTTGTAGAAGTGTGAGTTGTGTTATGTTGTTGACGTTTATCGGGATTATCAGCAGCATGTACAGCGGAAGACTTTGACACAACAGGAGAAGTTCCATTGAGTAATTCACTGAACATCGGACTATATAGCAATTCCAGCTCATTTGACGTTGTTACTGTCTCAGCAACTTGAGGAACATTTTCTTGACTTTGTGGACCGGGACTTAAACTGTCTTGTTCAAGTACCGTTGTCGAACATTGTGGACCGGGGTCAGAACTGACGTGATCTGACGCCATTTGAGAGTGGAGCATTGGGAGCATTCGAGTCGCGCTGATATATATTTTGAAGGCTTAATAACTTGAATACTATTTGACAAACGTTTGACAATGTTTTCTAATACATTATAAATGGAACCTATTTAACTCTGATATTTTTAATTAAATTGAATGTGACATTTTATTAAACGTCTCTTTTGAGGTCGTTTTCTGTGACTTGTGCGTTTGGACTATGAAGTAGCACCCCATTGTTACCATTCCGCTGCGACCAGATTTTGAGGGGTGTTACATTTGGCTTCGATTTTTTCATGCTCATTCCAATCTGGTGCTCGGTTTTGTCGGTTTTGGCTTCATTTTTGTCCTTTGGTGAATATCCATTACCTGCACATCTTAAATCATAAAACACACAAATACAATGCATTTTTGATATATTTTGGTCATTTTAGGCACGTTTTATTAGGTAAATGGTATGTGTAAGTAAGCACATACCAGCCGAGTTAATGCATCTTTCTTGCCTAGTTTATGGAGATTATGAGGCATTACACTGCATTTCATACGCATTAACTCGTGTAGTTTAAAGACCCCTTGACTTTTGACCCTTAATTTTTGCCTTATGGGATTTAAATACGACTAGTGACGGGGAGATTATAGACTTAAGAAACTATTTGTTTTATGTCTTTATTTAACACCTTTTAAATGGGCATCCCATGTCTTTATCCTACCACTATCATTCTTAATCCTAACCTTTAGCTTATTCGAGTTAAGGAATTGAGCAATTATATGTATCTCATTCATGGATTTGGATGAGCATTTATGGTTTTGTCGCCTTTTCTAGAATTTTGGTATTGGTAAAGACAGCCTTAAAAGGATGATTCACCCGGTAAGCCTTTGTGTTGTGTCAATCTATTTGCCTTTTTAAGCAGTTGCATCTAGACTCCAGTGGTGGAGATTAGCATCCATGCCAAGCTTATGATAGAATACACGCAATGACTGAGCAGTTGAGTGATCACCAAAAAGGAAACACATAGATTAGTAAGAGTTTGAGTATGATTCATTTTTCCTTTTGTGAGGTGCTCGGTTTAGCATTATTAAGCATAAGTAACTTTTAATTTCATATCTTCCTAGATAACTTGGGAGATATCTTTTTGAGAATTATTAAAAAGGTCTACTTGATGGCAAGTAAAAGTTAAGTTGGGGGATATTTGATAACATCAAATAGTTAATACTTTTATATATCAAATTCCTGCGTTTATTGCATTGCTTTATATCATTTTATATGAATTTGGTACTTAATTCTTTTATATTTCGAATTCAGGTAATTAAAGGCATTGGAACAGAAGTATACGAGAAATGGCCAAAATTAGTAACAATACTAATTTATTTAGTTGAGGTACTAAAATTTAATAGAAGGCTACTAAATTTCTCCAGGATGCGACTTATGGTTTAAATGAAGAATAGTACCACTACTATATTATTTAGTAGGGGTAGTGTATTTTTAAAGATTAATACGATCAAAGAATATCAAGTTTAGAAGAATTACGGCGTAAATAGCCCGTAGGGGTTACGTCGTAATTAATCGTTGCTGAAGAAGATATTTATGCTGACTAAAGGTTACGGCGTAACTGGATCGATGTAATTACGCCATAACCAATTTTTATACTAAATGATGGAGTGCCGCGTCAGAAGAATTACGGCATAACTCGGTCGATGCAGTTATGACATAATTATGACTCATCGCAGGGACTAAAGTTGCGCATATTTTATGAAGTTTTAAAAATTTGAGTGCAATATTATTGAAAGCTCAAGTACTAAACTCGTGCGTATACTATACTTCTTAGTTAGTATATATATGATTCATATGAATCATATCAATCAATTCGTGCCTGGTGGTTTTGCCGACAATAAGAAAAGGGAGGAAAAGAGATGTGCACAACAAGGTGTAGTGGCATTCGACTAGAGGATCGCGAGCACTAGTTTAGGATGATTTGTAATTATACTTCAACTTTTTGTGGTTAATTTAATTCAGTTATTCTGAATTTTTGGATCTAGTAATATAATTGTTGATGTTTTAATTATTTATTATGCTTTATTAATTGTTCGTCGCCATTTAATTTATTAATTATCTCCTTGATTATTATTCTATGATCTCGTTGTCTTTATCGCTTCCTTCCTGAATAATTTATGTAGTGAGCTTATAGATCCTTTTGATCATGTCTAAGCTTTGATTTGAGGTTGAGTGTGCGCTAGTTATTAAGTGATCCTATTAACCCTAGCGCACACGATTGACTGCAGAATGACCAATACTTATAGTCATTCGCCCTTAGCATCAAATACCTAGTGAGGAGTGCGAGCTAATAGAAGACCACATGTTAGAGTATAGTGTATCTCATAAGTTAATTGGAAACCTTAATAATTGTAGACTGAGAATAGGTTAATTCTCCTTGCGAGTCTATTCCACTCAGTAAACATAGGTTAGGTTTCAAATACGAAATTGGACCTAATGATTTTAGACCCCCTTTAAGGTTTTAATTATACATTGCACATGAGATCATAATAATTAAATGTGTTCATTCTTTCTAGTTGTCTGCCACTATACCAATTTCCTTTTCGACAATAAGGCTTACGACCAAATGATCCTTCTAAAACTCAAAATGCTTTCTTTACTGCTTTCTTAAATAAAATGTTATTTGAACACGAAAAACACACGCTATGTTTGGTAGACATGAATTAGACTCAAGAATGTCTAAACCATCATTCTCAATGATCCATAAAAACAAATCTAGTTGGTGTTCCCGTAACAACCAACTCCTATTCATCCATAATATAGTATAACAATAGTGGCTATATCTACCACTTAATACAAAAAACACATAGTTGGTTTATTTTGCGACCAACTTCTAATAATATATAACAATACTCTACATCGTTGGTTTATAACAAGTACTGTTAGCCTTAATTATATTAAGTCAAACAAGAATGTTATCGGTCTAAGAAAGTCAAACTAGGTCTTGTATTGTAATAGGCTAGTCGGGTTCAACGGGCTTGGTTTGTAATCTAATATTGTCCGTGTTTCGGGCTCAAAGCCCAAGTTTAGCCAAGCCCGACCCAAGTAGAAAAGCCCACATGCCACTTATGGCTCAAGGGTATAAAAGGACCCTCTCCACACATGGAGAGGGTGTTGGTTTTCATTTGCATAGTTTATGTGTGTGTGTAAAACCTCCCATCCCACTCTTTCATCTTTAATCTAATCTTCTATCTTTTCCTTCTCTCTTTTCTCTTTTCTATTTTGCTTATTGGTATGACTTATCTTGTGTTTGGATAGCTTATTATCTTGGGATAACATTTAGTATCAATCGCCACGGGGTGGGTTTAGTGATAAGTTGTGGTATTTGGTTGAGCTTATTAAGTTCGGCTTAGTGAGCTTAATTTTTTTTCTATTCGGCTTATTTTTTTGTCATACATCACAATTTTTTTTCTTTTTTGGTTAACAAACTTTGTGTCACACATGTTTGGGCTTACTGTTAATTAAAAAAATCATTTGGGCTATTTATTGTGTGTATCCTAATTGTTTGATTAAAATACTGGTGGGTTTTAGTTGAAAAATTTAACATACGTTTAGAATGTTTTGAAGTTTTTCTCTTTACATCAAGTTTTTTTTTCTTTTCACTTTGTAGCTTATTCATATTTTTTATGGCTTATTAGAGGGCTTAAAAAATTGCTTATTGTTGGTCTCCTTCATAGCTTCTTAAGGAAGTTGGTTTTTTGTTGCTATCTGTTGACGTAAAGACGACCAAAGCAACCGAACTAGTAAACACCCTTGAGAACCGATCTAGTAGTTTTCGTTAAGGAGAGCCGAACTAGTTTCTTTCATCATCAACCGATCGAGTAAAATTCTTCAAAGAGCCGAACGAAGTGAAAAACTTGATCATCGAACGAGTGAAATTCACAAGAGCCGAACGAAGTGAAAAACTTGATCATCGAACGAGTGAAATTCACAAGAGCCGAACGAAGTGAAAAACTTGATCATCGAACGAGTGAAATTCACAAGAGCCGAACGAAGTAAAAAACTTGATCACCGAACGAGTATCACAAGAAGGACCGATCGAATCATTTTTTTTGAGTTGGACCGAACGAGTTTTTACTAGTGCAAACCGAACTAATTCACGAGAACAAGTCTATACACGTTTAACTCATTTTCAATTTTTCGGTTTCGTGTGACGGTAAACTACGGGACTTGAGACCTTTACCGTTGAGATCGTAACATTGTTTCGATCAACGTGGTATATTTGGATGTTACCGACTATTTACACATGAGCTTATAAATCAAACTAATCAACGAATTAAATCGTTTTTTTTTATTTTGAAAAACGTTAGAGATACAACACAGGAGGGAAGTGTGTTCTTAATAAAATAATTTTGCATTTTTTACACTTTGAGATCGTGACATCGTTTCGATCAACGTGGTATATTCGGTTTTCACCGACGACAAACGTACGACTCCGCGAGAAAGAAAAGTCAAACGGTAACATGTTTCATAAATTTGAAAATAAAAAAGACGTGTGCATGGAGGGAAACAATTTGTGTTGTTAAACATATTTCAAAAATACACTTTCAGTCCTTGGACTCCAAGACAAATTCATCTCACGTCCTTTCTTTTTTTATTAAACCTCTTTGTTGAACTATCTTTTCATCGTTAGTCCTTCTTCTTTGAAAACACCCCAATAGCCCTACAAAGTGAATCGTTTGTGCACCGTTTGCCGTTTTAAGCTCATTAATCGTTTCAAAAGCTTACGTTCTTCAACGACAACAACGATTTCAACATCAATTCATTTTTGTTTTACGGTTTCTTCTTGATTTTGTAAAATCCCGCGAAAGATACGATTCTTTTCTCGGTTTTAATCAAAGATTTGTAAAATCCCGTGAACGTTAATTGATTTCAATCCACAACAACAATCACTTTACCTACTTAAGATCCGATATCCATTCACAACTTCATCAAAATGTCAAATTCAAATACCAATTTGCAAACTCAAACATCAAGTGTTCTTCAGAATGACACAGTTTCTTCGTGTTCAATTTCTAACATTCAAGAGAAGACACAACTTTCAAGAAGTAGATGCATGCACAGTCTTAAAGAAATCAAGTCTCTATTTAAGTTTCTCTCAGAAACTTTACAAGACTATGGCACGATGCCTATCTTCAAGAGAACGTTCTCTCAAGACTTGGATTTACTAGAACAACATCTTACTAAAGATGAGAGGTATATGGAGAACTATAAGAATGTTTCACAAGACATACGAGATCAAATGAATGCTGAAGCTGAAGCCGTTCAGATCATTCTGACAGGGATAGATAACGATATCTACTCCACAGTTGATGCTTGTCCGAATGCATGTGAAATGTAGGAAAGCCAGTGAAAGTTGAAAACAAGGTGAAATCAATTAATGTTCAAGATCTTGAAACCAATTATATTGGAGTTTGGAAAATAACACATCACGAGATGGTGAATCACTTGAATCGTATTACTCACGGTTTTACAAGATGATGAATGAGCTTGTCCGAAATCAGTGTAATGTTACTAATCATCAGGTCAATGTCCAGTTCTTACTTCAACTACAACCAGAATGGCAAAGGTTTGTGACACTTGTTAAGCAGAGTCAAGAGCTGAAGACTGTCTCCTATCACAAGCTTTATGACATTCTGAAGCAACACCAGAATGAAGTCAATGAGATACGAACTGAAAGACTAGCACGTACTGCTAATCCACTTGCACTTGTTGCTCAACAACAACCAGTTTACCATCCTCCAAACCATCCTACTCAAAACACTCAATATTCCTCCACCAGAACGCAACAGTCTACCAGAAACAGAGGAAAAGCAATTGTTACATCTTCTGCTCCTACTTATGATCCAGAACCTGCTACGGTTACTGAAGATGAGGAAATGTCAAAGGAAAAGGAGATTGACAAACTCATGGCTTTAATTTCTCTCTCGTTCAAGAAGATCTACAAACCTACCAACAACAACCTTCGAACTTCATCAAACACCAGTCGAACTAATCAAGATAATTCTCCAAGAACTAACAGAGGAACTGGGTATGATAATCAAAGGGCAATTAATGTTGCTGGGGCTAGGGAAAATGTAGGTACTCCGGTCGTGCAAAAGTCTGGGATTCAGTGTTACAACTGCAAGGAATATGGGCATGTTTCAAGGGAATGTCAGAAACCGAAACGAGTAAAGGATGCAGCTTATCACAAGGAAAAGATGTTATTGTGTAAACAAGAGGAAGCTGGGGTTCAGTTGAATGCAGAACAAGCTGATTGGAAGGATGATACTGATGATGAGTCTGACGAACAGGAATTGGAAGTCACATTAATATGTACATGGCACAAACTTCAAGATGGGGGGGGGGGGGGGGTTGGGTGTTACTCCCAGATTCAAGTTTGATCACTTCTGGACCAATCTTTGAAGATGATCAAATGCTAAGGTACAAACCATAATGACAACGAAAGATGTGTTTGCCATGGAAAAGAACATCCTGTGCGACTGAATCTAGTAATGACCATATATCTGACGGAACAAGGAGACTCCAATATCCTATTGATACTTCGGATATAAGTTATGATAGAGCTCAGGATGACCAGATGAACTGATGATCTTGAGTCAAGAACGTGATTTGCTTGCTTCTTAATTCAAACTACGAATGTGAAATTGATGACAGCAAAAACCGAAATAGAATTTTTGAATCATCAAACAAGGAGTTCGATGATAAATTTGAAAGTTGAAATGTAGATTTCAAAACTACAAATAAAAGTATTAAATCATCAAATAACCATTTCAAAAGAGCAAACAATGAACTGTCCAATAACAAATCATTTACTGATTAACTACATTAAGAGAGATCCAAGCGGACACTTGATAATTAAAGCGTGTGAATTATGCTCAAAGGTGGAAATTGAGTTGCAAAAGCTACAGGGTAATTTAATGTCATACAAAAAATCGATTTTGCAAATCATCTAATGCAAATACTCCAACAAAAAATGATTAAATCAAACGATTTCCGGACATATGAAAAAGGAGCTTATGTGCACATCAAGAAACCATCTCCATAATGTACAAGGCAAAATAGGCTCATATTAAGCCTTTTAAAACAAAAAACTCGTGAGGACAAGGAAACTTGATAAATTCATTGCATTTTGAAAACAAAGTCAAGGTTTTGAATGATATTGTATATAAAACCGGCCAGTCTGTTCAAACAATGAATATGCTTAATCGTAATTGTAAAACGAGTTTTGCAAAACCTAAGTTCCTCAAGAAAGCTCAAAGATCGAATCCTCGTCTGTATGATATAGGTTACTACAATGATAATCTTGCGTTGATGTTAGCCCCTTGATTCTGACGAAATGATTCGTCTTGACAAAAGAAACGTCGATCAAAATTAAGCGATATAATCAGACCGTTTGATTAAGCTCAATTGAATAATCTCTATGATTTGTTCGTTCCACCACGGGAAAAGGTCGTGCGCAAACACTTTCGCAAAAATGTCAACTATCGAGTCAATCATCTACTAATAATAGAATATTTCCAAAGAGTCTTTTTTCGTAAACAACCAACTTTGTTAGAGAAACGAATAGATGAATCCATTCCTTGGGATAAAATAGTGTCAACGCTCTAAAGAACTTTTCAAGATCAAAAAAGTGTTTGGCACATGTTTTGATGGATGGAACGTTGGCAAACAAACCAATCGCCAAAGAACATATTTTGGTAACATCGATCCTTTTCTTCAAACACAATAGAAGGAATTTTTGGCCCCAAATAGTAAATCATGTGGATTTAGAAAGATTTCACTTGTGTTTGAAAGAGGACATAGTTGCTGATTTGAAATACTGTTATTTCCTTGGAAGATGAGGTAGATAATCTTAAGTCTCAAATGGAAACTCAAAAAACACAGTTTTTGAATGAAATCGACCGTCTTTCAAGGGAATATTACTATGCTGATCACATGAATGCGATACTTGGAATATACACAGACTTAGATGAATTCACTGATTTGCAATGTGATTACGGAGAAACCTTGGAAAAGTGTGAACGTCTTGAAAAAGAGCTTTCAAAGAGTAAAACAATGTCAAAGAATATCAATCTCTTCAGAAACATGCGATTAATCTTGAACTTGATTTACAACATTGTAAAGAAAAGATAAAACAAGACAAATCTTTCAAAGAAAATCAGTCAAAAGTATTTCTGAAAGAACGTGAACAGTATTTTGAAATTCAAGACTTGAAAGCTCAATTACAAAACAAAGGAATTGCAATATGTGAGTTGAAGAAACTCATAGAAAAGATGAAAGGAAAATCTGTGGAAACTAAGTTTGAAAAATCATCGGTTATTCGACAACCGAATGCTTTTAAAAGTCAAAGACAGTCAATTTTAGGTAAACCAGCCATTTTTTCAGATTCTCTTGCAAAGAAAGATTTCTCAAAGTCAAAGCCAGTTACCACACAAAATGTGTCTAATGATTTTTCAAAACCAGTCACTGCACAGATTTTGCCTCAGAATAAGTTGCCAATTGTCAAGAACACAAATGTGATCGCACCAGGAATGTATAAAGTGCACACAAAGCCCAATCATACTAGAACACCTCAGTTGCATCAAGACATTAGGAAACCTAACAAACGTGTGTCTTTCTCTACAGGAGTAATTCCCAATACTAGTGTTAGCAGACCACAGCTTAAGGGCAATCATCTGGAAGATAGAGTCATGTCTAACAATAGTCAAGGGAAGAAGCAAGAAGTAGAAGACCACCGTAGGAAGTTTAAGTTTTCAAATAATAAAACGTCTGTAAACTGAGTGTAATGACAGTGTGATGCTAGACCCCGAAATGTTAACTTAGTAAGTGTTCTTGTGGAAAGTGGGTGCTGAATGACAATCATGATTTGTGTGTTCGTCACATATAAATGGCGTGAATTCTAGGACTAGACACCAATGGCTGTGCTGTAGGACTACAGAACCCAAGTATGTGTGAACAAATCTGTGCAAACATCCAGGTAAGAAAAACCGTGGCAACAGACTCCACTGTCAATAAATCTAGGAAACAAAACTAGGAAGTTATATGACAAGTTTGTATGACCTGCAGTTTGGTTGTATCCTAAGTATACACCATCTGGATACAAAAGGAAACCAAGTCTGAAAAAGAAATGTTAAATCCAAACAGTTAGTATTCCTCTAGGAATGCTTCAAGAATGACTAATATATGGAACATAAGACTCCTAGGTGCTCCACTGTTTCCATACTCCATGTGTCTTCCTAAAGTCTTTGGCAGCTCGTCGAGATAGTCTATTCACGTATGACTCTGGAGCTCAAATGGGGGCCACAAAACCTGACCAGGAAATCTCAAGCTCTAACTATTTTGTGAGAAATTTCTGGGCACGGTGAAGTTTTGGAAATGGATCAAATCGCTCCAATTTCTTGGCTATGTGAAAACTTGTTCAAGGAACGATTACCATCAAAAGGGTTATTACTCTAAGGGTCTTAATCCACAATTTATTCTCCGTGTCAATTTTGGTGATGCGGATTTTGGAAGTTGCTTCGGAAGTCTACTGTTACATCCGAGATTTGAAGGGAAATGATCTAACTCACAGTCTCCGTGGCACAGATTTGTATTCCTTTCTCTTCAAGACTCAACTTCTCCTAATCCAATTTGCTTAATGGCTAAAGCAACATCGTCTCAAGCATGGTTATGGCATCGTCGTCTATCTCATTTAAACTTCGACACCATCAACTTGCTTTCAAAGAATAATATTGTGAATGGCCTTCCAAAGCTGAAATTCGTCAAAGTATCACTGGGTTCTTCTTGTTGACTTGAAAAGCAAAAGAAAGTCTTTTCACACTAAGACTACCCCGAGTTTAAAAAGATGGTTACAACTTCTACACATGGATTTATGTGGTCCCATGCGGGTAGAAAGCATTAATGGAAAGAAATATTTCTTGTAATTGTTGATGACTTCTCCCGATATACTTGGACTCACTTCTTGCGGTCTAAAGACGAAACACCTGGAGTTCTTATTGATTTCCTCACACTTGTCCAAATGAGGACTCATGCTCAAGTGACAAACATTTCGAACTGACAAAGGCACGGAATTTTCTTAATAAATCTCTTCATGCATATTTTGAAAAGAGTGAATAAGACCACGAAACGTCAACTCTCGAACACCTGAACAAAAACGGCGTTGGTTCAAAGACGTAACCGTACTCTTGTTGAGGCTGCACGAACAATGGCTAAGCGCACGCTAAAGTCCTCTTTTTTCTGGCTGACGCAATTGCGAACAACATGTTATACTCAAAACCGTTCACTATAATTCTCGACATGAGAAAACCCTTTAACATATCATCAATGCCCGGAAACCGTCAGTCAATTACTTTCACATCATTGGGTCTCTATGCTACAATCCATCAAGAGATGGTGTGAAAATCTTGATAAAATGAAGGAAAAAGGTGATACATGTATTTTTGTTGGCTATTCTACTCAACAAAGCTTATACAGGGTATTTTAACAAGAGAATCAAGAATGATAGTTGAAACAATTCATGTTAACTTTGACGAATTGCCTCAAATGGCGTCAGATCCATGACATTCTGACCCCTCTCCACAATGTCAACAACGTACTTGACCAATACAGATAAGTCCGGTCCACAAAGTCAAAAAATGTTCCTCAAGTTGCTGAGACAGAAACAACGTCAAATGAGTTGGAATTCCTATATAGTCCGATGTTCAGTGAATTACACAATGGAACTTCTCATGTTGTGTCAAAGTCTTCCGATGTACATGCTGCTGATAATCCCGATAAACATCAACAACATAACACAACTCACACTTCTACAACAACCGATGTTGCAGATCCACCTCCATTGAACATTCAATCAACACATCAAACTCCAACTCAAGTACCAACTATCACTGCACCTGAGAACATTATTCAAGCAGAAACCAATACCGAAAATGCACAATTTGATGAAGATGAATTTATCAACATCTTTAGTACACCGGTACAAGAACGAGGGGAGACATCGTCTCGTCATGTTGATTCGTCAAACATGCATACTTTCTATCAACACCATCCCTCTGCACAACGTTGGACAAAAGATCATCCATTAGAACAAGTCATTAGAAATCCTTCTCAATCAATTAGAACAAGACGTCAGCTAGAAATAGATGGCGAGATGTGTATGTTCACACTCACCGTGAGTCGAACCGAACCAAAGAACATCAAAGAAGCCATGGCTGATTCTGCATGGATTGAATCAATGCAGGAAGAACTTCATCAGTTTGATCGATTAGATGTATGGGAATTAGTCGACAGACCACTTTGCAAAAATGTCATTAACTTAAAGTGGCTCTGGAAAAACAAACATGATGAGGAAAATACTGTTATTCGCAACAAATCTCGTCTTGTAGCTAAGGGATATGCTCAAAAGGAAGGAATTGATTTCGAAGAGTCATTTGCACCAGTTGCTCGGTTGGAAGCTGTACGGTTGTTCATTGCGTACGCTGCACACAAATCATTTACCGTATACCAGATGGACGTTAAAACAGCATTTCTTTACGGACCTCTAAAGGAAGAAGTGTACGTAAACCAACCAGATGGATTTGTTGACCCATATCATCCTGACAAAGTTTACCGTCTCAAGAAAGCATTATATGGTCTCAAACAAGCACCAAGAGCGTGGTATGATGAACTCTCCAATTTCCTGGTATCCAAAGGATTCTCAAAAGGTTCTATTGATCCAACTCTGTTCATAACTAAACATGGGGAAGACATATTGCTTGTGCAAATTTACGTTGATGACATTATTTTTGGTTCTACGAACCCAAAACTTTCAAAACGATTTGAAAAACTAATGCACAACAAGTTTGATATGTCTATGATGGGGGAGCTGAAATTCTTTTTAGGAATTCAGATCCACCAATCCCCTCGTGGTATCTTTATAAACCAAGCTAAGTATGCTCAAGAGATACTTAAAAAGCATGGTATGACCTCATGTGATAGCATTGGTACACCAATGGCTACAAAACACCTTGATGCTGACTTGAGTGGTACTCCGGTCGACCAAACGAAATATCGTAGTATGGTCGGAGCACTCATGTACCTAACAGCAAGTAGACCAGATATTGTACATGCAACATGTTATTGTGCTCGCTATCAAGCGAAACCGACTGAGAAACATCTCACTGCGGTTAAGCGGATCTTTCGGTACCTTAAAGACTCCATTAACATGGGTCTCTGGTATCCGAAGGACACCGGTTTCGAACTAACTGCTTTTTCAGATTCGGATCACGCGGGCTGTCTCGATTCACGTAAGAGCACATCTGGTGGCATACAATTTCTAGGTGGTGATAAGTTAGTCAGCTGGTCATCCAAAAAGCAGGACTGCACTTCAATGTCTTCAGCAGAAGCCGAGTATGTGTCTTTATCTGCGTCGTCAAACATGCATACTTTCTATCAACACCATCCTTCTGCACAACGTTGGACAAAAGATCATCCATTAGAACAAGTCATTGGAAATCCTTCTCAATCAATTAGAACAAGACGTCAGCTAGAAACAGATGGCGAGATGTGTATGTTCGCACTCACCGTGAGTCGAACCGAACCAAAGAACATCAAAGAAGCCATGGCTGATTCTGCATGGATTGAATCAATGCAGGAAGAACTTCATCAGTTTGATCGATTAGATGTATGGGAATTAGTCGACAGACCACTTTGCAAAAATGTCATTAACTTAAAGTGGCTCTGGAAAAACAAACGTGATGAGGAAAATACTGTTATTCGCAACAAATCTCGTCTTGTAGCTAAGGGATATGCTCAAAAGGAAGGAATTGATTTCGAAGAGTCATTTGCACCAGTTGCTCGGTTGGAAGCTGTACGGTTGTTCATTGCGTATGCTGCACACAAATCATTTACAGTGTACCAAATGGACGTTAAAACAACATTTCTTTACGGACCTCTGAAGGAAGAAGTGTACGTAAACCAACCAGATGGATTTGTTGACCCATATCATCCTGACAAAGTTTACCGTCTCAAGAAAGCTTTATATGGTCTCAAACAAGCACCAAGAGCGTGGTATGATGAACTCTCCAACTTCCTGGTATCCAAAGGATTCTCAAAAGGTTCTATTGATCCAACTCTGTTCATAACTAAACATGGGGAAGACATATTGCTTGTGCAAATTTACGTTGATGACATAATTTTTGGTTCTACGAACCCAAAACTTTCAAAACGATTTGGAAAACTAATGCACAACAAGTTTGATATGTCTATGATGGGGGAGCTGAAATTCTTTTTAGGAATTCAGATCCACCAATCTCCTCGTGGTATCTTTATAAACCAAGCTAAGTATGCTCAAGAGATACTTAAAAAGCATGGTATGACCTTATGTGATAGCATTGGTACTCCAATGGCTACAAAACACCTTGATGCTGACTTGAGTGGTACTCCGGTCGACCAAACGAAATATCGTAGTATGGTCGGAGCACTCATGTACCTAACAGCAAGTAGACCAGATATTGTACATGCAACATGTTATTGTGCTCGCTATCAAGCGAAACCGACTGAGAAACATCTCACTGCGGTTAAACGGATCTTTCGGTACCTTAAAGACTCCATTAACATGGGTCTCTGGTATCCGAAGGACACCGGTTTCGAACTAACTGCTTTTTCAGATTCGGATCACGCGGGCTGTCTCGATTCACGTAAGAGCACATCTGGTGGCATACAATTTCTAGGTGGTGATAAGTTAGTCAGCTGGTCATCCAAAAAGCAGGACTGCACTTCAATGTCTTCAGCAGAAGCCGAGTATGTGTCTTTATCTGCGTGCTGCGCACAAGTTCTATGGTTGAGAACTCAGCTCACAGATTATGGCTTCCACTTTGATAAAATACCTATGTATTGTGACTCAAAGGCAGCCATAGCCATCTCGTGCAATCCAGTCCAGCATTCCCGTACCAAGCACATCGATGTCAGATATCACTTCATAAAGGAACAGGTTGAAAAGGGTATTGTTGAATTATTCTTTGTCGGAACTGAATACCAGTTAGCTGACTTGTTCACTAAAGCCTTATCGGAAGATAGGTTTAAGTCTCTTGTCAGACAACTCGGTATGAGATGTTTGACTCCAGATGAACTGGAGGTTCTGGCAATTGAATCTGCTTGATCCATCAAACATCAATTTGTAAATATTTTTATTCTCTCTTTATTTTTGATTTATAAAAATTTTTGAAAAAGAAAATACAAAAATATAAAACCAACAAAAAAGAAAATACAAAAATATAAAACCTAGAAAAACAAAATATAAAATCAAATTTTTTTTTTCAAAAATACCAAAAAGAATCTTCTCGACATGTCTCTTGGAATCGATAACATTTACGTACCTAGAAATGTTGATTAACATCGACACGGGCGTGTAAATGAAGTTCGAACAAGAGTTTCAAATGCTTTCAAAACATGTCATTTCTAAATTTTTCTCAATGACTTATGTACATTTCAGTGCATAACTCGGACTCAAATGTAATAGGGAAGTGTACGCTTCAGTGCTCTTACTCTACAAATAGAAGAGAAGTCTTCTATTATATGTTTTTAAAATCGTTGAACACAATTTTCAAAAAGAACTTTCAATGTCAAATTGTCTACAATATAATTTGTGGTATTTTTCCATAAAAAGTGGTATTTGTTAAAATTGTGTGTTCAACACTCCCTTCCTCGAATAATTTTCAAAGAAATTGTAGTACGAAGAATGTCATTTTATGTGAATCAATTTCTGAGGGGGAGCTTTTAAAACAAAGCCTTTTAATGTGTTGGGTACATCACATAAATGTCAATTTTATGTATCCAAACACATTTTGTGAAATTAAAATGTGAAAAATTATAATGTCAATTAATAATATACATTGTTCACTAAGGCATCTCACTCCGTCTTCAACATTTTGTGGTGTCATATCAATTTTTCATTCCAATGTCAAGTTTTAATAAATATTGGTATCCCACATATACTGTTGAAGGGGAGCTATCCGGAAAATGAATTCATGCAATATCGTAGTATAATTTTTCTCCCCATGGAATTTTTCATGTCAAATTTTAATCAATTGGTATTTCACTTTCAAAGTCAATCGTTCAACATCAAGATAGTTGATTCTAAACTTCCTCATCATCAAAGAGCCTTAAAGTCAATTAAAGAATCGTATTTTGGGAAGATTGTTAGACTTATAATCATATATGTCAAACCAGAATGTAACATTGTTTCATGAGCATGTTGGTCTTTTTTTTGTAAGAGCACAAGTTGATCACCCCCCCCCCCTTGGACAGTCAAATCAATGAGATGATGCAAGATAACGATCTCAAGAACTCAAAGTTAAAAAGATAAAGGCTCAAGATCAAGATCACAAAGCATGAACGAACAAAGCCATTACAAACAAGACAAGACCAAAAAAAAGGCAAAGCATAAACGTTAAAAGTCATATCTTCAACGTTAGGGGAGACAATGATAAATCAAAGCAAACTCCTATAAGAATGTCATTAGTGGTACGGAGGAGTTTGAAGAAAGAGACCTCAACATTGGGGGAGATTGTTATCCTTAATTATATTAAGTCAAACAAGAATGTTATCGGTCTTATTTATAGGTCAATACTAGGTATTGTATTGTGAATAGGCTCTGTTCGGGTTGCCGGGCTTGGATTGTAATTTAATATTATTCCTTGTTTTCGGGCTCAAAAGCCATGTTATGCCAAGCGCCGACTCAAGTTCAGCCCACATGTATTAGGAAAGGTTGGGTATAAAAGAAACCCTCTCCACACATGGAGAGGGTGTTGGTTGCATTTCTTACATTTGGAACTCACCTTTCTCTCTCTAATATAAGTTTCTAAGTTCTTATCCTCTCTCTTGTTCTTTCTTTCATCAGGCCGGCTTATTAAGAGCTTATTCGGGTTTGCTTATTAGTTGTGAAGGATTAATATAAGACTAACAAATCTTTTTATGTGGCATGGGACCAATTCAATGATCTCCTTCGGGCATGCCCACATCATGGTTTTTTAGAATTACATCAACTCGATACTTTCTACAATGCTTTGAACTCTAATGATCAAGATTCGCTGAATTCCGCCGCGGGTGGTAATTTTTTGGATAAAATGCCTCGAGATTGTCTAAGAATCATCAAGAGTAAATCCAAAGTTCGTTATTCACCAAGCAAAGCGATTGTTTCCAAAGTGAGTACGAGCTATTCTACCCCCGGTGTTTCTCCCAATGTTTTCGAACTTAAAGATATGGTAAAAGCCTTGCTTTTCGTTAAGAAAAACCAATCCCAAGCTCCCGCTACTGTAAAAGCGGTCGAGGAAAGTTGTGTAACTTGTGGTGGTGCTCATTCTCACCGTAATTGTCCCGCCACTGATGGAAATGTTTATCGTGACAATATTCAAGAATACATTTCACAAGCCGCCGCGGTTAACTACAACTAAGGAAATACCGGTTACCGACCCCCGATGGCAAATCAAATTCGACCTCCCAGTTTTCCTCCCGTTCAACAAAACTTGGGAAATAATCAAAACAGTTACAACCAAAACCGAGGGAATAATTACAACCAAGGCCCAATTTATCTACCCCTGGTTAATCAACCCCTGGCTTACCAAGCTCCGGCTCCTCAAACACAAGGTGTGTCGAGGGATGACTTTCAAAACTACATCAAAGCTAATGATGCGGTTATGAAAAATATGCAAAACCAAAACCAAAACATGCAAAACCAAATAACCAATTTAACGGACATGCTTACCAAATTCATGAATACCAATACTGCCTCTACTTCGGGCTCGGGTTCTCTTCCTAGCAACACCGTTGCTAACCCAAAAAGTGACTTGAAAGCAATCACTACCCGAAGTGGTGTTTCCTATGATGGGCCTCAAGTTCCACCTCCACCTTCTTCTCTCCCTAAGGTGGTGGAACACGAACCCGAGGTGACAAAGGATACGGTGTAACCGAGCATCAAAAATATCCAACCTCCGATGGCCCAAACTCAAACCTAAATTGATGAGCCTATTGTTTCTCCAATTGCTAAACCAACATTACCTTATCCTTCAAGGATTAACAAGGAGAATCTTCGTGAAAAAGACGATCTTTTAGCTTTGAAATTTATGGAAATTTTTAGGAATATCCATTTCGAGCTTAGTTTCGCTGATGCTCTCCTACACATGCCCAAATTTGCACCAATGCTTAGAAAGCTTATCAATAACAAAGATAAGATAATTGACTTAATCAAGAAATTGGTGAATGAAAATTGCTCGGCGGTTATCCTCAAAAAGTTTCCCGAAAAACTTAGAGACCCTGGTAGATTTCTTATACCATATGATTTTCTAGAGATGGATGAATGCTTAGCCTTGGCCGATCTCGGTGCAAGCATCAACCTAATGCCTCTCTTCATATGGAAAGCCTAAATCTTCCAGATTTGACCAAGACCCGAATGATACTTGAACTTGCCGACCGAACGATTTCTACTCCAATCGACATAGCCGAGGATGTTTTCGTGAAAGTTGGAACATTCTTCTTTTTGGCCGATTTCGTGGCCGTTGATTATGTTTCCGATCCTTGGGTTCCCTTAATTCTTGGGAGACCCTTCTTGAGGACGGCACGAGCTTTGATTGATGTTTATGGTGAAGAAATGACCCTTCGTCATGATGACCAATCCGTTACGTTCAAAGTTAGTGATACTTCGACATTCTCCTACAATAATACTGAATCGGTTAACCGAGTTGATGTCATCGGCGTAGCTTGTGAGGAGTATGTTCAAGAAGTACTTAAAATTTCTGAAAGTGGCAATCCCACTTCCCCTTCTGACCTTATGATAGATTCTTGCTCTCCATCTTTCACACCCTTCGGAGGAAGTGATTTTCTAATGGAAAAGATCGATGCATTTCTTGAACAAGATGATTCAATACCACCAGGTATTGACGACATCTATGATTCGGAGGGAGATACTCTTTACCTTGAGGAATTATTAAGTGTAATCAATAGTGACCTAAATCTCCATCCATTACCAATTTGTGAAATTAATGTTCCTGAAAAGATTAAATCTTCATGTGAAGATCAACCCGACCTAGAACTCAAAGACTTACCATCCCATCTTGAGTATGCGTTTTTGGAGGGTGATGACCAATTACCTGTCAGAATTGCTAAAAACTTAAAAGATGAGGATAAGGCCGCCCTAATCAAGGTACTTAAGGGGATAGATCTACAGTTTTGTACCCATAAGATTTTGATGGAAGAAAATGCCAAACCCGCAGTCCAACATCAGAGAAGGGTTAAACCCAAAATCCATGAGGTTATTAAGCAAGAAGTTATCAAACTTCTTGATGCCGGGTTAGTTTACCCTATCTCTGACAGCCCCTGGGTGAGCCCAATTCATTGTGTCCCTAAGAAGGGAGGCATAACCGTGGTAATAAATGAGGAAACGAATTGATACCTACTCGATTGGTTACGGGATGGCATGTATGCATTGACTACCGAAAGTTAAATGACGCCACCCGTAAAGACCATTTTCCTCTACTATTCATGGACCAAATGCTCGAGAGATTAGCGGGGACGAATACTATTATTTTCTCGATGGTTTCTCGGGTTATTTTCAAATTCCCATCGACCCTCAAGATCAAGAAAAGACCACATTCACTTTCCCATATGGAATGTTTGCCTACCGCCGCATGCCTTTCGGCTTATGCAATGCACCGGGCATGTTCCAAAGGTGTACGATGGCTATCTTTCATGATATGATCGAAAAAACAATAGAAGTCTTTATGGACGACTTTTTGGTCTTTGGGAATTCATTCAAAACTTGCCTCTCCCATTTGGACAAGATGCTCCAAAGGTGTGAAGACACCAATCTTGTTCTAAACTAGGAGAAGAGCCACTTTATGGTCAAGGAAGGTATTGTCCTTGGCCATAAGATTTACAAGAACGGGATTGAGGTTGATAAGGCTAAAGTTGATGTTATTGCTAAGCTACCTCATCCCACTACCGTCAAAGGAATTTAGAGTTTTCTTGGTCACACCGGGTTTTATCATAGATTCATTCAAGATTTCTCGAAAATAGCTCGGTCGATGACCCGTCTTCTTGAAAAAGATTCTATGTTCTTCCTCTCCAAAGAGTGTATTGAAGCTTTTCAAACACTTAAGAAAAAATTGACCAAAGCACCAATATTTGTTGCCCCCGATTGGGACCTATCTTTTGAGCTCATGTGTGACGCGAGTGATTTTGCAATAGGTGCGGTCTTGGGGCAACGTAAAACAAAACATTTCCAGCCTATACACGATGCAAGTAAAACTATGACCGATGCTCAAGCACATTACACCATGACGAAAAAAGAATTACTTGCCGTGGTGTATGCTTTCGAGAAATTCCGGCCTTACTTAGTCTTGTCAAAAAGCATAGTGTATACAGATCACTCGGCATTAAAATACCTTTTTAACAAGCAAAATGCTAAGCCGAGATTGCTCTGGTGGGTTCTTCTCCTTCAAGAATTTGATATCATCATCCGTGATAAAAAAGGAGCCGTGAACCTCACGGCCGACCATTTGTCCCGATTAGAGAATCCTTACCAAAGTGTGCTCAATAAAAAGGAAATAAATGAAACGTTTCCTCTCGAAACACTTAGTATGGTATCTTTTCGTGGTGATTCTAGTACCCCATGGTTTGCTGATTTTGCAAATTACCATGCGGAGAACTTTGTTGTGAAAGGGATGTCATCCCAACAAAAGAACAAATTCTTTAAAGACATGAAGCATTACTTTTGGGACGACCCCTTCTTGTTTAAAATTTGTACAAATCAAGTCATCCGACGGTGTGTTCACGGCCAAGAAGCCATTGATATTCTTAAGGCTTGCCATAATAGACCCACCGGGGGACATCATGGCCCGAACTACACCGCCAAAAAGGTGTTTGACTCCGGTTTCTATTGGCCCACAATTTATCGTGATGCCCATGACTTGGTCAAATCTTGTGACTCTTGTCAACGTCACGGGAAAATATCGCAAAAAGATGAAATGCCCTAAAATGCCATCCAAGTTTGTGATATTTTTGACGTTTGGGGTATCAATTTTATGGGACCATTCCCGTCTTCACGAGGGAGCAAGTATATACTCGTGGCCGTCGACTACTTGTCTAAATGCATTTAAGTGAAAGCGCTCCCCACCAATGACGCCCGAGTTGTTGTTAAAATTTTAAAATCTCTCTTTGCTTGGTTTGGAACTCCCCGCGCTATCATTAGTGATCGCGGTACGCACTTTTGCAATGACCAATTCTCAAGGGTCATGCTTAAGTATGGTGTTACTCACTGTCTTGCTACCGCGTATCACTCACAAACTAGTGGGCAAGTGGAAGTCTCCAACCGTGGTTTAAAAAGAATCTTGGAAAGGACCGTAGGCGAGAACCGTGCCTCTTGGTCGGATAAATTAGATGACGTACTATGGGCCTTCCGTACCACTTTTAAAACACCCATCGGGTGTACTCCTTACAAGCTCGTGTACGGAAAGGCATGTCATCTACCGATCGAGCTCGAGCACAAAGCATATTGGGCCTTAAAGCATGCAAACTTTGACCTTAAGTCCCTGGGTGATCATCGAAAAGTTCAACTCAATGAATTAAATGAACTTCGTGATCAAGCCTACAAGAACTCTTTGATTTACAAAGAGAAGACAAAGAAGATCCACGACTCCAAAATCAAGAACCGCGTTTTCAACGTTGGTAACCGAGTCCTTCTTTTTAATTCTCGATTGAAGATTTTCTCGAGTAAACTTAAAACCCGTTGGACCGAATCGTTCACCGTTGTCTAAGTTTTCCCTTATGGCACCATTGAGTTATCTCAAACAGACAGGCCAAATTTCAAGGTGAATGGTCATAGACTCAAGCACTACTTTGGAGGGGACATACCACCGATGGTTGTCCTGGATCTCCAAACCTTCCCCAAGGATCACTAAATTCAGGGACGGGTCAAGCTTAGTGACCTAAAACAAGCGCTTCGTGGGTGGCAACCCATGCTTATCCTAATATAATATTAGTAGTAGTAATGAATAAGTGTTTTATGACATGAGGAGGTGTGCCTCTTCCATTCTCGTGTTTTATGTTGTGTTGTATGTCCAGGATTGCTCGGATTTTGAAGCCTCTCGTGCTTGCGGTTTTTGTCCTTCGATCACTCGAGCTTCACATCCTCAGCTTCATATTAGGAATCCAATATCCTAATCTAATCGACTAACGTTTATCTTTTGGCATACTTAATAAATGGCCTTAGATTTACATAGAGACCCTTGTTAAAACATTGAGGACAATGTTCAGTCCTAGTATGAGGGAGAGGGGGATCTATCGATTTGATTGTGCCTGCAGTCGTTGTTTTCACGTAATCCCGTTTTTACCACCAAAATATCAAAAAATGAAAAAATTTTAAAAAAAAATTCCAAAAATAAAATAAGTGTTTTGTCATAATTTTGACTTTCCTGCTGGGTAGAATAAAAATAAATTTTGACTCGATCGAGCATGTTACGCTCTAGTTTGTCCCTTAACTTTTAGACTAAGCATTCGCGAATATTTTTATTAATGATTTTAAATTTGCGAAGAACAAAAAATGATAGAGTTAATTATGAGTTAGATGCTAAACAAGGATTAGTTGAAAATCTTAAGAGCTTATAAGTGTAGTTGGTAGCTTTTTCTCCCATAAGCTCCTAAACATGACTAATAATACGTGCTCTTTTCGAAAATTAAACTTAAATCAATAATTTTTGATATTGAAGCTTTATTAATGTAGTCGACAACATTAATTTATTTAGTCTTAGTTCAAATTTATACTTGAATTTTCTAAAAAGAAGTTTTCTCTATATCGTGGTAACATGTAAAAAAAATGATGAGTAATAATTATAAACTGTGGGCTGATAAAAGTTTGCTGCATCTTGCCGGCTCACAACCGATGTTGCAGCCTTCTAAAAGGTCGAGGATTTCCTTTGTTAAAAAAATAATTATGATAAGTGTAATATATGTAATTTAATAAATATAGGGAAAATCTCTTTTTCTTAAATTCAAATATGCTTTTGAACTAAGACTAATTCGTTTTAAAATTGTGGTTTTTCTAAAATGAATTGTTTTATCAACGGGAAGCCTAAGAATTTTTGAAACCGAAGGTTCGTGAGTCTCGATACTAGTCTCTGTGGGGTGTCAAAAACCTGGTCACTTAGCTGCAAGGTTGGGATGTGCCGAGACGAAATTCGCTACATGGGATGATCTCGCCTTCAAAAATCATAATTCTTGGGTGGATCGTAAAGCAATAGAAATATTGCAATTTTCATAAAAAGGTTGATCTGTGGTTGAAATTCGAAATGAGCACATCCACCTAAGATATAATAATTACCGGGAGTGAAAAGTTTCACAAGGTACAAGTATGAGTAGTGTTAGCATCTTAGCTCATATTTAACGGTGATTTCGTTTTTAAGCTTGGTTTGGACAAGTGAAAACTCAAGGATGATGAATTTATCTTTTTTGAGCATTTTAGGATTAAAGTGATTCTTATTTCGTGACCCTAAAAGTTATGAAAATAATGAAAGTCCAAACGTTCTAGTTAGTTGCTAAAAAGAAAAGCATGAAAAGTACAAAAAAATGAGAAAAAGGAAAAAAAATACAAGAATATGTCTGGGAATAAGTGTATATATTTAGAAATGGTAAAAACAGGGCTTTTTCAAAGCTATTGATTCTTTAATTCCCCTTGATGAACTATTAGCTACTTTTCAAGGTAATTAGTCAAGGATGATTGAGATTCTTGGTTTTCTTAAGTGTTTACTTATGGCATTGCGTGAGGACACGGGAATATCTTAGTATGAGGGATTTTGATATGTGCTTAAGTACACATACCTTTTACCAATAAAAACGTGCCTAAAATGACTAAAATATACCAAAAATACATTGTATTTGTGTGTTTTGTGATTTATGATTGTGCAGGTAACGAATATTCACTAAAGGACAAAAATCAAGCCAAAACGGACAAAACCGAGCACGGGAATGGAAAGAGCGTAAAAAGTCAAAAGTTAAATACGAAGCCAAACTAAAGAAAACTTAAATGGGCTAACCCGCACCCATTTAATGGGCTGGGTCAGCCCATCAAGCTTGTTATATAAACCTTTTATGTTTGAAAAGGTCCAATTCCAATCCATTAATAGCCGACCCAATTTATAAGCTAAAAATCACTTAACCATTCACCTATTAAACTATTTACACCTCAAGCCCCTAAACCCACTTAACCCTTTTCACCCACAGTCCCTACCCTAACCTCGTTAACCCTTTTACCCCTTAAACCCCAAACCCTTTTACACCCCTCGTCCCTAAACCAAACTAACAGTACCAAATCCTTTCCCGCCAAAACTCACTATTCATCATCCCCACCAAATTGTACCCTACACCACGACAAAACAGTCACTCTCACTATTCACTCTCTTCCCCAAATCCCACTCACACCTCACTCATCAACCCCACCCCATATAACTCCAAAGTCATGTTGGCAATCCCCATCCTTACCATTCGTCAAAGGAAATAGCCAAAAAATGGATGGCTGTGATCATTTGGATTGTAGACCAAGATAATTGAAAAGCAAAGATGAGCTTTGAAGCCTCCTCACACAATAAACACAACTAGCACACATATGTCAGCTTATTCAGCTATATAGGCTTATTTTCTTTTGTAAAAAGTATCTAGTTTAGGAGTAGTTTTAGGAGAAGAATAGTTTAATTTCCAGCTTATTTTTATTGTAATTTACTTTTAAAAGTCTTGTAAACTTTTTATGTTTTAATGAAATTTAAGTTCTTAATGAACATTTAGCTTATTTACTTTAAAAGTCATTTTACAAGCTTTCCATAAGTTATTTTTACACCTGCAAAACATTTTTAAGCTTTCTCAAAAGTTTAAACGTAATTTCCTGTTTTAAAGCTCTTTTGCACAAGAATTCTTTTTTTAGCTTATGGATGATAAGCTAGCCATGGATGAGCTTATGGGTGCTTACATTTGCTTATTTATAAGCTGGGTAGGTTTTTAGAGCTTATTAGTTAAATAAAAAAGTCAATGTTTAGCTGTCATCAAAGGTGCTCTTTCTTTTTCTTAATTTCTCATTTTAAGCTTATTTTTGTTATTTTGCTTATTGTCTGCTATTTACTGCTTATCTCTGCTTAGTTATTTCTTATTTGTCTTTTTATTGTTAAATCTTATAGTTTAAGTGTTAATTTCATAGTTTTGAAGTGATTTGTGTTTAAAATCTATAAACTGTCAAAAATCCAATAAGCATAAGCTTATTGGATAAGTGCTTAATTCTTAGATGTTAATGCTTGTTTGTCTTCTTAAACCTTAAACCTTAGTCCTTAATCTGTTTTTGGAATTCATAGTTTATTTAGGTGTAATTCCGTTTAAAATTGGTTTTCTAAAGTCTAAAAGGGTGTTTGGATATCAGTTTTAGCTAAAAGCTAAAACTGATTTGGCTATCTTTTGGCCAATTAGCCAATTTGATTTGGCCTTAATTTACTCGAGGAATAAGTTTTAATCAGTTTTATTTAGTTTTTAGTTAAGTTTAAGGGGTTTGAGCTTATTTGCTCAATTTTACAGTTTGAAAGTGTTAGAATCAGCTTATTAGGATGATGGTTTAGAATAGCTTTTTAGTTAGTATTTTCAGGGTAAAAAAAACTAGTTCCCTTCATTTAAATAAAGTGTCAAAAAGTTTAAGTCCTTTGTGTAGAATTTCAGTTTGTCAAAAAAAAACTTAGAAAAAACCAAAAATATTTTGTTCTAGCTGTCACTTTTGACAGCTAATTTTCTAGCTTAGTTTTTACTTCAAAATTCCTAAAAATTGCTTTTAAGTATTGATTTGTGGTCAGACTTCATCTGTTTTCAGTTTTCAGGGTTTGTAATAAGCTTCTTGTGGCTTATTTCTTGTGTCAAAAGTGGCATCAAGAGTGTTTTTTTAAACCTTTTAGACCTAGTTTTGTACAAACTGTTAAGTCCTTAAATGAGCTTATCAGCTCATCATTTGAGCTTATTTTAATTTCAGGTGCTTATTAGATGTAGGAGATTAGTTAAAGTTCAGCTTATTAGGTTTTAAGTGCTTATTGAAGGTTCTAAAAGCACTAACAGCTTAGGGATATAAGCTGGCAGTACTAACTCTAAGTTAGTACTGCTGAGCTTGTTTGAGCTCATTTTAGCTTATAGTGTTTGCTTATTTTTTGTCTTAGTGCTTATTAGGTCTAGGGAATGTCATTTTTAGCTTACTAGGTTTTTCTTTTTAGCTTATATAGCCCAAAAAAAGCCAAGCCAAATTTAGCTTGTTCCATTTCAGTTTTAAAAGCAAACTGCTACTTTTAGAGCTTATTTCTGTGCTTATTTTAGTTTTTTTTATAAAAAGTCATTTTACAAAAGTTGCTTATTTTTAGGTATTAAAGCTTTTTCATAATTTGTTTTTGCAAAAATAAAAACATTGGGAAAGTGGAAAGCCCAAGGTGAGCCAAGGCTCAAACCCTAGACCTCTACCACCCTCCACCAACGTTTTAACACACACCTCTGCTACCAAACGTGCCCTTGGGTCTTTTCTGTTTTAACTTGCACAAATTATTTATTTAACCCCATTTTACCCATTTAAGCCATAAGCCCTTTTTGGCTTATTTCTGGCTTATTGTGTTAAGCTGTTGGGACCATTTGATTTTTTTAGGTTTAGCATAGCTCAAAGCACTTTTCCTGAATTTTTCATAATTTTCCAAATTCGTTTAGTACTTTTAATTAATTTTTTAGATTAAAACCGTTTTTAATTCCTAATAAAAAATTTAAAAGTCAAAAAAATATAATTCTTTTTTTTAAAATTTTATTTTATCATTTAGGATTTTTAAAAATTAAATTTGCATGTGTAGGGTTAAAATTTCATGTTTTAGGTTTTTAAAGAACGGGTTTAGATCGAACGGGATTTGGTCCCGTTATCGTTTTCCTTCGTTTTTTTTACTTAAATTGCTTACGTTTTTTGTTTACTTTTCTTTGTTCTTGCATTTTAGTCATTTAGGATTTATAAAAAGTTAAAAAATTATTTTATGATTAAATTATGATAATTTAGGTTTTAAGTCATGTTTTTTTAGGATTTCCCGAAACGTGTTTTTAAATTTCGTACTTTGGCTCTCATAGTTTTTAGTTTAGTTTGCCTTACTTGTTTTTCCCGGTAGAATTAGAATATACCAATCCATATAAACCTTTTTGTGTTTTTAAACATCAAATAATCATAACCACTCTCGACTTTTCTATTTAAGGCATTCTCGTTGGGAAAAACGACCCGGGAAGGTTTTTTTAGGGTTTTTGCTTTGGATAAAAGTGATTTTAAGCCTTACGGAATTCTTATCATTGATACTTTGTTAATTCTTATATTATATATATATTTATATTTATATTTTTATATATAGTAAAGGTGTTAATTTAAGTAGTCAATTTTGGCGTCGTTGCCGGGGAGAAGTGTAAGCGATTGTCGTTTAAAACGTTTTGACAATTAAGTGCTTTGAAGATCCTTCCTCGTGAAGTTATTTGTTTTATTTGTGAATATATAAAAAAAAATAAAAAATATTTTTCATTTTCTTTTATTAGTATATAAAAACAAGAAAAATCAAAAATATAAAAACATTGTCTTTAATAAAGAATAAAAATAATCATCAATATAATGCTCTCAACTTGAGCATTATCATAATAAGTTCCCAAACAAAAGATTTAAAACTTGCCTTTTGTGTCACTTGTGAAGTACGTGCTCACCTTAAGAGATTAACAAACTAGTAATGAGCAGGGTATAAAGGAGGGTTGTATCCCAAGGAACTACGACTTCGAAAGGAAGAGGGTTTTTAATAGCGTTCGCGCTTTCCCGCTCCTCCGCTCCTTTGTGCGATTTTTTCTTTTAGAAGAGCTACCGTGAAACAAAGTGTGATTATTGATTTAAGTTATTCGTCCTATTTTGTCCTTTAATAAAATCTATTGTTTATAAAACTCGAAAAAGACCCAAAATTAATCTTCCTTAAATCTCCTTTACCTTCTTTTGCCATTTATTTCTTTTTCTTATCTCATCTTATTGTTTTTATTCTTATGGCGTCACGTATTCACTAGATTATTCGTTTGAATCCTATTTACAACGAGTAATTAAAGAGTGTTTTCGTCTTTGGATCTTTGTATAATAAAGGAAAATGTTGTTGATTGCGAATACTTAGTTTCATTGGCAAAATTTGTTCCTGATTCTAAATAAAGCTCCCGATTCAACGTCCCCTCGAGCGACTTTTCACGTTGTCCCAAACCAAGCTTAAAATGTAAATATAAGTTCAGATGCTAGCTCTACTCATTACTTGTAACTTGTGAACTTTTCACTTCCCGACAATTATTAATATATTAGAGTTAGAATGTACCAATTTCGAACATTCAATCCATATGGATTTTAACCTTTTTACAAAAAATTTCTATGCATCATCACCTTGCACCCAGAGAATAATAAGGATTTGAAGGCGAGATAATCCGCCATGTGAGCGACTTCGTCCTCGAGCACATCCCAACTTGCGGCTAAGTGACCATGCCTATTTTGACACCCCACAGAGACTAGATCGAGACTTCATCACGAACCTTCGGTTTCAAAAACTCATAGGTTTTTCCCGTTATTACATAATCTAATTGTAGAAAAAACCATAACTTGAAAAAAAAAAAAATTGAAATAGTCTTAGTTCAATTTTTTTTTTTTTTTTTTTTTTTTTTTTTTTGGATTTTTGGATTTAAAATATATTCACAATCTATTTTAAACGGACAAGAGATAGACAACTTAAGCCAAATAATCGATCTTACTTCACGGTAGCTCTCAGAATGAAAAACGCACAGGTGAGCGGAGGAGTAGGAATAGCGCGAAGCTTATTTCTCCTTTCGGGTCGTAGTTCCTAGGAACAACCCTCCTTATACCCACTTTATAGTTTGTCAATCAGAATGAGGTGAGCCGTATATCGTAAGTGACACAGAAGGCAAGTTTTAAATCTTTGGTTCGAGTTGGGAACCAACAAGTTCACCGGAAGTTATTATGATAATACCTCAATTGAGAATATTATATTTTGGTATTTTTACCAATTTATGAATTTTATTTCTTTTTATGGAAAATGTTTTTATATTTTTGGTTTTTCTTTTGTTTTTAGATGATAATTATACTTAATAAGAGAAAATTAAAAATATTTTTGTACTTTTTATGTTTTTATAAAGAAAAATATATTCACAGATATAAACATAAATTGTCAATACGTAGCGATATTCTTTTGAAGCCTCCCCGGCAGCGGCGCCAAAAATTGATCCGGTGAAACTTACTCCTTAAAACGTATATATATATGATATAAATAAATTCAAGGATGAGAATCCGTGAGATCAAGAAAACCGGAAGCAGTATAGAGTGTTCCCGGGTCGTTATGTCCCAACGAGGCTAGAGATGGAATATCGAGTCACGAATGATGATTGGAGTTTGAATATGACAAGGATGAGGTTATGATTTGGAACTAACACTGATAAGCAAATGTATATAAAAATAAACAAAGAACATAAGCTAGAACAAGAATAAAAGCTAGAATTGGGAAAAATACTTAGAACTTTTACACTAAAACACAAGTAAGCTCAAATAAACTTAAGACAAATTAAATAAGCTAAACTGACTCTAAATAAGCAAATACAAAAAGCAATTAAGCTAAACTAAGCAAGGAAACTCAGCAGTACTAACAACAGTACTAATAGTTTTAACTACCAGTACTAACTTGGAGTTAGTACTGCTAGGCTAAAGTTAGTACTGTTAGCTTAAGGTTAGTACTGCTAGGCTAACAAGACTTAAAGAATTAATAAATAAGCAAACAAGCTAAAACAGAAGTTCACCTAACCTTAATAAGCACTTAGTAATTGGAATAAGCAAGAAAAATAAACTAAAATGATAAATAAGACTGCTGGTTGAAAATACCCCTTAAGGTTTTCAAAAATCATTTTTGTTTCAAACTGATTAAGAACAGCTTATCAAATGACAAATTAAAATACTTATAAGCAGACTTTAATTAAGAATAAGCATTTTAAATAAGCTGAAATGGCCTAGTAGTGTAACTCAAACCTACAGTTTGTATTAAATAAACTAGCAGTTCTGCAATAGATAAGTAAAGTAAGAAAAAGAGAGACTTACTACACCCTTGCTCAAAACAGGGTCAAACAAAGAATCTACAAGCTCTAGCTTGTATAAAACAAGCTAGTGAGAGTCCATAAGCCCATCCAGAACAGACATATATTATCATCCTTGAAAATAAGCTGTGGTATAGTTGAAGTGATCTTTGTATTTTCCCATCTTAACTACTTAACTTTTTTTTTATCTTAACTTAATGAAACCAACTAAGAAAAGAAAATATGTGTGAGAGCTGTAAGGAACACAAAAAACAATATGATTTTAAGAAACTAAACACTGTGGTGAATATTGACTAAAAACTTCAAACCTTGCATTAATCTTAAAAGTGTTACAAAACTGAAAGTAAAAAGCTGTAAATGACTTTGAAATTTAAACTAAGATTAAAAACTGATTAGTTACTAAAAAAAAAACTAAAACTAGAACTAGATGCCTCAAAGGCTTACAAAAAGCTCTATTTATAGCCGAAGTCTTGGACATTGAAATTTAACTTAAGAGATTAAAAACTGATTAGTTTACTAAAAAAAAATAAAACTATAACTATATGCTCAAAGGCTTACAAAAAGCTCTTATATATAGCCGAAGTCTTGGACTTGCAGCTTGTGTTTCTTTGTAGAGATAAAAACAAGTGTGCCAAGTGATGAGTTGAATCGAAAGCAAATCCCCCCCCCTAAGCCCCCCCTTGATTTCCTTTTAGCTTCTTAGAAGACAATCTCAGCCATCGAAATGCTTTGGGAATGGAGAGGGATTGCCAACAAGGACTTTAATAAAGCTGGGGGGGTAAGTATTAGGGTTTTGATGATTTTTTTGCAGAGAAAGTATGGGGAGCAAAAACAGGGTGGCATGCTGGTATTTGGTATTGGCGGGAAAGCCGGGGAAATGGTTATATACAAGTTGGGTTGTGACAGAGAGAGGTTGAAAGATGATTAAGTTAATGCTTGTTTGTGTACAAGAAGGCCCCTCCACATCACACTTCTTTTTCATTCTCTATTTCCCCTTTCTTTATTTTATAAATGAAGTTTCCAAATTGGCGTAATCAGCTCCCTAGGTTTATATAATAATATAACTTGGGTTTGGCAATTTTGACCCCTCAAGTTATAAATTTCTTTGCTTTTTCTTCTCGGTACTAGACATGACTTTGATTGGGCTTCCGCTTTCCACACCCTTTTCCATCCCGCTCCTGTTTTTCTCTTATTGATTGATTTTTCGTCCTAATTTTGTGAGATATCCGTTCCTGCACAACACAATTAGCAAACAAGCTATAGTTTTGCATTTTGAGACCATTTTTGGTTATATATGCTTGTTTTTAAAGTAAAAGGTATGTGTAATTAAGCACATTCCCAAGTACCTTCAATCAAGAATCATGTTCATGGAACTGTCTCAATTAAAAAAGCTTTCTATTGAAGAATTGAAGACACTGAATCTGAAAAGCTTGATCAAGAGTATTGACAGTATTGAGTGCCTATGTGAAACTGAAGCAAAAGAGTGAAAAGGCAGGGATAAAACTTAACAAGAAACTTTAAAGAAAACAAAGATTTATGACATTCAGGATGCTTTCCATCACACGGGAAAAGATGATGTTGTAACAGAAGAAGAAACGAAGGTGTCATTAAGAAAACAGGAATGAGAAGGAAGCAAAAGGCAAGAAAGGGAATAAATATTGACAAGACTGCACAAGATGAGTTCAACAAGGAAAGAGAAGCATATGTGAAAGATAAAGTCAAAGATGCTTCATCAGAATCAGAGATTGGAGTAGATGTTATTCCAACTGCTACAAAACCTCCTACTATTGTAAATTGGAAGATCATTTCTCAATCAAGTCAAAAGGCTGCTTATCAGATCATAAGAAAAGATGGTTCTGATAAAATTTATATGAGTTTTGGAGCTATTCTTAAAGATTGGTGATAAAGAAGTATGGAGCAAATACACCAGAAGAGATGTATGACAGAGTACTTTGGGGTGATCTCAAGACCATGTTTGATCCACCTCTTAGTGATGATGCAATCTGGAGTTTGCCACTTCAACAGAAGATAATTAATTGGAGGTATTATCCTACTTGTGTTGTACACTGCTTAACATTAGATGCATCTACTATATATATGTTAGCAGATAGAAAATATCCTTTGTCAAAAGATGCTTGCCAAATGATGCTAAATATGAAGCTTCTAGATGGGACAATGGATGAAGTTTGTTATCAACTCTTGAAGATGATTGAGAAGCAAGATGGGATAAGAAAGTGACGAGTCTCAAAGTAGCAGTGAGCATATTTTTGGAAACTATGGCTATAATGGAAGTGAGAAGGGTTTGGGTATTGGCTAACCACCACACAACAAATGGCCATCAGTTCACCATGCTTAATAGGCATAAGAACTGGCATAAGAATTGGCATAAGAACTGGTTAGTCCAAAGCAAACGGCTTTGGTAAAGACTTCTCAAATCCGTTTATGGTTGACAGTTTACCAAAAACTATATGGTAATCAACTCACCATGTTTTTAAAACAAAGACTTGGCTACTCCATAGCAAATGGCTACTGGTAAAGAGAACTCAAATCTGCTGATAGCTGATAGTTTGCTAAAAACTATAAGGTTATCAATGCACCTTGTTATTGCAATGAAGCATTGACTAGTCCATAGCAAACGGCTCATGGTAAAGACTTAACAAATCCGTTGATGGCTGGTAGTTTGCCAAAAACTACAAAGCCAACTTAGTTGGATGTTGCTGTGTAGCTGTGAAGAGAAGCTAAGGACTTAAAGACATGCTTGGATACAATTCTCAAAAGCCTAAACTGAAGACAACTGAAGAAACTTGAAGTTAAAAAGTGAAGTTCTAGTTTAGGGGAGGATTGTTAGGAACTTTGTATAACAGACTTAATTCTGTTAGTATTGTAGTTAGTTCTGCTAGTATCATAGTTATACTGGGATAAGGTTTATCAAAGTTAGTACTGGGTAGTGTTAAAAAGTTAATACTATTTATGTAATAGTTAAGTCTGCTTACGCGGAAATTAGTTAGAGTTAAAGATATGCATGAGATATCTTAGGAAAGGATATGCATTATCTTTATACGCGTTTTGTAAAGCCCATTAGGGTTTCCTTAGTCTATAAAAGGAACCCTAAGCATAGTTAGTAGATATAGTTCTACACAAGATCATAGAGATCGGATAGTAATCATAGTTTGTAATCTGTAACCTAGGCAGATTCAAAGTTTAATATAAAAGCTCTTTTGTGGTATTTATTATTGTTCTTCTTAGCATTATTGATTAGATTCCGCATAATCAATAGTGTTCACTCAGTGTTTCAATATTGTTTCTTTAGAATTATCTAAAGGAGCAAACTCTTTGCAAGCTGAAGGTTTAGATCTATTCAGTTAAGCGATCTAACAATTAGTGCAATGATTGTCTTATCTCGAAGGGCAAGTCATTCCTAGACTTAGGCAGGACTTTTTCCTAAGACCTAGACACGCTAGTTCTGTCACAATTAGACGCATCCGCATAAAGCAAGCATTTGTTGATTATAATCTATCTTAATAGATTAATAATGGTGCTCTTACTAAACCTTAGCTCATGGAGACCTTACCAATTGATTAGAACGTATTCGTTGGTAACTACAAGTCACCTAATGGATCAACTAAGCACACAAACTCAAAGTGAAAGATAGGTCAAATATTTGTTGATCCTATGATCAAGATATGTAAATTTCTATATAGAGAGCTATTTCAGACTCTTAGCCTACGCCCAAACAACACCGAAGTTGCAGCGCATTAAATATGTAGGACTAGACCCAGTTGAATGATAGGTCACATACTTAAGCACGTAAACAAATATAAATTGATAAACCTTAAATAACAAACAAACGCTAATACTTAAGCAAATCAAGATAAACAAACCAAACATTAGATCTTCATAAACATGGCTGATACCTAAAGGTATCAGCCGATAGTCATTGTAAAAATACACACGGTTTGATATATGAACGATTAAAATAAAGAAACCTTAATCGAACGCGTATTCGGTTGCGCAAAGATTACAAGAGTTTTCCTATGATCTTGAGGCTCTTTTCTGACCTTCTAGGCTCCTTTATTCGTCTCTTGGTCAACTTGGTGGTTTAGGGATTCACTTGCATACCTAAAACTGAGTTTAGGGTCGTCTATATATAGGGTCAGAAAACTGGTCGATTCGTCGTATCGATCAATGTGGGATATGGGTTATTAGTATTTCTTAGTAAGTGAAACAGTATGAATCATCCATAATATTTTATTAACTATATTTGTGGATACGCATATTGATGTATCCTGTAACGGCATATTAGGGATTTAATCCTTCGTGGTTATTTATGAAGTGTAGGCACGGATACGTTGTATCTTCTTGATGGATACGGCGTATTGAGGTAAAATCAGTTGGTTCTTCTTCTTTGACCAAAGTATTATATATGACGTATCGTTGATGTGGATACAGCATATTCTTCAAAGTCAGGCAATGGTCTTTTAATTCGTCAAAGTCTTGGATACGTCGCATATGTCTAGAATAATACAGCGTATTTTCTGTCAGATCAGTAGACTTTCGCGAACTCTTCGTTTATGCTCCAAAATGCGTGCCTTTTAGCATAACTTCACCAAGTACTCCATAATTATTGCAAATCTTAAATACAAGCGATTAAGTAATAATTCCTTAAAATAGTCATACAAAATAGGTTAATAACATGGGATAAATGATGCTATAAAATAGACGTTATTTGATGTCATCAAATATCCCCCCCCCCACTTGAATCCTACTTGTCCTTAAGTAGTCTATAGAAGTATTATTATAAAAATGTTCCCTAAGGATACATCCTGAAAAGCTTTATTCGATCTATTACAAGTCCACACCAAACACCTCATGAAATAGGAAGATGAAAAACACTCAAAATCCACACAACTAATCTATGTGGTAACATGTAACTAATTCGCTCAATTGCTCAGTCATGACAAGTATTCTATCATAAGCTTGTCAAGGATACACATCTCCACCACTAAAGCTAAGGAGTAACAAGTTTATAAAGGTAAATATAGGTTTTTGTATGGAAATGAATACGGTGATGAATCATCTTACAATCTTCCCCAGAAGTACCACTCCAACATGCAAGCTGAAGCAAGCACACAATACATGGCCGTAATGGACCGAATAGACAGTTGTGTCGATCAAATCCCATTCGAATTTAACTAACGATTAGGATGAAGAATGATATAGGGTATGGACCTTCTAACTTTCAACAAAATTCGTAAACCAACGAGGAAGCTGAGACATGCATACATGGCCGTTTTTAACTACGTAAAATGACAATCACGCTCGATCAAATCCACGTTCGAGTAAAACTGAGCAGCTAATCATCATAAAAGATGATAGGGAAGTAAATTTGTTGTTAAACTAAAAAATTAAGAAACAAATAATTAAGCAAAAGTACAAGTTGCTAGGCACTTTTCTCCCGACCGTTACCATGATTAAGACACGACTATATATAACGTCTTGATCATCGATCAAAACAACAACCTAAGTTGGCTTTCCCGTAACGGTCAAGTTTCCAATCATCCCAAAACTTTACATACTCTACAAGGCAAGTGGCGATATCTTCCACTTTGTACAATACTTTACATCGTTGATTTTTGTTATGTATCAACGAATGATTGATCCTTCGTGTAATTCCTTTGGTAATGCTCTTGCGAAATGTTTATATTCAAACTTTCCTTCTCTTTTTTGTTACAACTTTTCTCATTTTTTTGATATTTTTTTTACTAACTATACTTCAAATCTCGGTGTAGTTTCACCATCTTCACGATCATAATAATTCTACATAATTTCTTTGATAGTTCTTCGTTCTTCGGACTCACCAATAAATAAATGGAAGTAACACACATTATTTTACTACTAATATACATCTCCCCAATTTTGCAATGTGCAAATTTCCAACCGCACCAAAGATAGAAAATGACACAAGACTCGGGAAATACAAACTTTACACTTTAAGCAACTAGCAACTGTAAATTAAACTTAATCTAACAGGGTACGTTAAGGTGTAAGGGTGTAACGAAATAAATAGTTGGTGTAATTCCTAAAGGATTGGCTCTACGGGTTGTTCTAGTGGATCATCACGCTAAAGATGAGAGTGGAAAAGGGTTTAAACTGGAGGTTAACTAACCGGTGTAGTTAGTTAATAAGTAACATGGAAAGGCGATTTGGGTGTAATCCTAAAAATTTACCAATGTAAACAAGTTACTCCAATTAAAATCCAAAATACTCATTATTGTGTCCTGAAAGATGATACCAAGCCAAGTTCTAAAGTCTACAACATCACCGGCACACTCATATTTTTGGGAATTTGGGTAAACATTTGGAAAAGAAAAGGCTAAATCCTCATAATATCTAACAAGGGTTATTGTGTGCGGGTTATGTAACATGCAATTTAACAAAAGTATGCTTGAAAAAATTTTAAATTTGAGCATAATTTAAGCATTTTAGTATGGAAAATATATGGACAAGTAAAACGATTCTAAATTCCACCCCTCACTTGGAAATTATGACAACGTCCTTGTTGTATAGATAAAACATTAAATATGGGAATTTAAAAAGAATTAGAATAAGAAACTCCTCTGATATTTGCTCGGTAGATTCTCCAAGTTGCGTTTATGAGCAAGATTGTGTGCTGGAAAAGCGCCTGAATCCTAGCACAACAACACACAAATAATTTTCCAAAAATATGCAATCAAACCAACTTCGTGAGATATTTCTTTCACGAGGTTTTGTATAAATAGGAAAAAACGTGCATTCCTATCTTTGCATCTACGGTTAATTTAAACTAAACTAAACAAACTAAATATGGGTCAGTCTGGTGGATACGCCCGTAATCAAATTAATTATAACGCCCCCATATGCCAGAACTGACAATAATGAGTTTTTAAAGTGCATAAAAATAAAGAACTGATAACGTCTAGACAATTAAAAACGCCATATAGTATGGGGCGATACGTCAAATTGATTTCTTGGAAGACTGACTCGATAACAAATTAAAAATAATTTAAGTTAGTCTCCCGGGAAGCGACTTAGTTTTCAACTAAAGTCTTTTATAAGAAAGACTTGTCTTCAGCTTCTCTTCACTCGACTCTAGTCACCATCCATCATTCATCCATTTTCCAAAAGATTTCTTGGTAAGCTCGGCATGCCTCTTCTCTTGTGATTGTAGGATCATCGTATTCGTCTTCTTACAGCAACATACTCTTCATCATTATTGAACGAATATTTGATCATCATATATCTCCTTATATTGCACATTTGTAGCTCATGAACTTCACATAATTCTTCTTTCTCATTATTTTCATGATTTATCTCATAAGCATCATCGTAGTTTGCATTTAAATTCCATCTCTCATTGTTCTTAACATGAGCTCACAATCATCTCTTGATAAGTCCTTCCATTATAGCTTTATTTCTTAAAGCCTCATCTTTAAGTTCACTATCTTCCAAAGCCTTGTACCTCTCGTTATCCTGATAATGTAGTTGGTTTCTAATAATGTAAGTTTCAGGTAAGTTTCCTCCATTACAGTATCCATCATCCATCCAATTACATGTTGGCCATTCCGAACATCCAGTTTTATAGTTGAAAGGCTTGCAAGTATGTTTAACTGGTGTGTGTTTGGTCCAAACTCCAGTGTAGGTCCATGGCTTCTCATCTACCCATGGTACGTCTTTGTTCCATTCATAGATCCAATCATCCTTGTAATCTTCATAGGTCTTGAATCCCTCAATGTCCTTAGTAAGTAAGTCTGGATCAATTTGTAAAAAATAGTTAAATTCTTTGAATGCCTTGCACATAGGTGTTTCAAAATTAAATAAATTAGTGTCGATCCTAAAGACTTCAGCAACTTCATCCTTATCATCAGAAGATTCTTCATCAGTGAGCTCAACTTCATCATCTCCTCTGATCCAATAAATCCATAATGCTTTCATAGTATAATGATCCATTGTATTGTAGTTAAAAAACTTCGATTATAACCACTCAGTAAATGCAACATCAGACGGATCATATCCCATATCATCATCAGCTTCATGCTCCAAATCATCATCCATTTTCGAGTCACATGGGATGTTAGAAATCTCAACTTCATATGTAAATAAATCATCATCCATTTCGCTTAATCGATTGACTTCGTTGTTGAAAACTTCAAGTGGTGTATCACAAGTGAGCGAAACATATTCGACCTTAATATCCTTAATTTTCTCGAACTCTCCTTTGATAACCTTTGTCATTCTTACTGAAAAATAACCAGAAAATTATCAGTAGAACCTGCGGGAAAAAGATATTAAAAAAATTTGGGCTTTAAGTTCGAGAATGGAATAGAACTTTATCAGATAATCGATACGCCGTATTTAATAGAATTTAATACGCCGTATTAATCATTTGAATGAATACGCTGTATTGGCCAGAAAGTTGGATAAGCCGTATCCAATGAAAGTGGATACGCTATATCAGATTATCGACCAGAACACTGTATTAAGAAAAAACAATTAAATACGCAAACAATTAAACACACATAAATACAAGCAAAAAATTAAAGACAAATATACATAATACACAAGAATATACACTAATCTAATTAACATTACTCTTAAGGGTTAGATCTAATCTAATGTTAAAAACCAAAATATCAAATAAAAATCAAGATTAATTTTCACTCCCCGGCAACGGCGCCAAAAACTTAATGTGTCATTGTGAGTAGGTATTTATGATGATATCAAGTTTTACTATTTATTTTATGCCGACTATACCTAAAAAACAACACTTGCTCTGATACCACTTGTTGATCCCTTTTGAACAGATCTTACTTAGCTTGTTAAAGCTTAGTTATATTGGATAGATCCAAGACAACTATAGTAGAAACTAAGATTGAGAATATCACAAACTATGCGGAATCTAGTTTGCAATACTAAGAAGAACAATGAAACAGTGAAAACAAGATCTTCACTAAACTTTCAATATATTGAATACTATTTTGAGTTACAAAATAGCTATGAATACTAACTATGATTGCTATGTAAACTATGAATACTAATATGAAAACTTGATGTGAAAACTGATAACTAGATCTATGTCGTAGGGTTCCTTTTATATACTAAGGAAACCCTAATGGGCTTACAAAACGCGTCAAGTGATCATGCATATCTATTCCTAATATAACTCATGCATATCACTTTAGCAGTACTAACTATATAACTAACTGTACTAAGTAACAATACTAATAAACTGGCAGTACTAACAATTTGTACTGGCAGTACTAACTAAGCTTGACAGTACTAAATCTTCTCTTGGCAGTATGATATGTGTAAAAACACATATCCATTTATATCAAAATAGACCCTAAAAAGACCAAAATTGTGCATAAAAGGCTTGTATATTGCTTGTTTTGTCTTTCTTATTGAGTAGGTACGGATAAAGCAAAAATCCTAAGAAAACGGTTAAAACCGGGCAAACTAGAAAACGTGAACGAAAGAGCACGCAAGAAGCCAGGAGGAAGCTATCAAAATCAAACCCTAGTCAGGCCTTGGTCAATTCTTAGTCAACCTAAGTCAAACCATTAAAGGACAAAATCCCAAAGTTACAATTCAGTCCCTCATAAGATCCAATTCACAAAAATAATCCCTAAAAACCTAACGGTCGTTAATTTTTATTTATAAAAGTTAACATTCGTTATTTCTTTTTAACACAAATCTAAAACCAAAGCCTGTTACCATTTCCTTGGCCCAAAACCCACATCCCTAATACCCGGCCCAAACCCAAAGTCAAAAAAAGATTTTACCCGGGTCAACACAAATCAAACGCCCCCTTATAAGTTAAAACAAGCAGGAAATTCAGTTTTTACTGTAGATCATCTTCAACAATTAACCCAAGGTCAAA